>JAUZNJ010029065.1:0-15649 GCA_034780135.1 Jordanella pulchra | reverse complement strand
GATATAGCCGATAAATTAAATGACGTCGATAGTTTTTATTTATCGTGCAATTAATTGATTTATCGTTTATCGCGACATGCCTAGCTGTGTCCTCATAATGACACAGTAAAAAAGTGCACTGAAATAGCTTTATTGCACATTTGACACTGAAACAGAAATAATTTAATCACCAAACAGCCTAGGGTGATATATAATTATTGAACTTCTCACAAAAGCACCACAGCTCTCACATACAATTAGTAAGATTGTAAACTAAATAGTGCAGCAGCAAACTGATAATCACCATACTTAATCGCATTATTCAGATGCGTAACTCACATCGGCATGCTGGATACTGAAAACGCTAAAATAAATTGGATGGCATGGATGTTGTCTGATTCATTCAGATGAAGTGTGATTATTTCTACATGCTATTGGGGTTATGAAAAGCATGGATATATTCCCTTCCTGTATGATGCTTTGATATGAAAAAACAGTACAATGATGGTTATGAAAGAGCAGAATTTTACACTGATGGTAGTCCCTGTTGTACCTCAACTATTCAGAACAGAAGTACATCAAAATTAGTAAACACACCAAACAAAATCACAGGACTCAATTAAAAACAAAAACAAAACACAAATTTCCTCAATTTTACAACCAAATTACAATATGTCCAAAATTATGGCATAATAAAAACTATTTGTTTGCATTAGTGTGAGAAAAACACAGTAGCCTTCTTTTAATTAGTTGACAAGCAGTGTGGGGGTAAACTCTGATCCCTCATTTTCCTGGCATCTTGAAATAATTTTAGAGGGTTTGACTGAACATTTAAGCTGGTTCAAATGAATAACTTTTTTTTAACAAGAGCCAAGATTTTGTTTTCATGTATTATTTCTCTTCTGGCTGTTGCTCTCTTTCAACCGCTTTCTCATTATGTTACCCGTAGCCAAGGGAACTACTGTAAGCACCGTGCAACAAGTAGGAAATTATGGAGAGCCACTTCATCTCCTCAGTTGCTCTCTTGCTAAAGAGTCAACTGTTATGAAACAGCGAGTGGTGGTGAGCCTTTAGCACAGGTTTTGATGGGTCTGGGTTTAATTCCTACCGAGGAACGCCCTGACTCACATCATCGCCGCACACAGGCAGGTGTTTCCCCTATACAGTGGAAAACTTGCACCACCACCAACATCCCACCGTGCTGATGTCAATCCTCAAACAGTCATTTCATTTCACGGAACATATTTAGAGTGGAAGTGTTAAATATCAGCTTGAATGACTATAACGTTTTCACTGTGGGACCCAGATAAACCACATTTTAGTGGCTGCTTTCACACAGACACAAAAAACGTGGGTTTTCACACATCTATTTCTGAATATGCCAGGTAGAGTAGAAGTAAAGCCTTGATACATAGCAACGGGGAAAACAGGTTGTGTGCCCTGTAACTCACTTAGGGAGTTTCTCATAAAACTATTAAGATAACAAGGTGAAATTTGCAAGCTAATTTAAGCGTTCAACACTGCTGGCTAAATGTACACCAGAGTACAGTCAGAGTAATTACTGTTATTTTTAACTCTGGTTTCTTCCAGGTTTTACTCACCATAACAGAAAGAGTTCAGCCAAAATCCTCTGACTGGCTCCTCTGTTAATATTTCTAGTCTGCTGGGATTCATGGGAAATGTCTAAATGAAAATATTGTGGGTTATTTTTGCTTATGGTCCTTTTGTAGCATGTCAGTGTTGAGTTAAGGTCTTTAAATTGCAGAGTTTTCATGAAAACCCCCACCAAGACCATTAGTGACCTGAACTATGAGTTAAAACTTTAAATTAAATTAGCAGAAGAACATTGGAGCAGGATTTAGGGTTGTCAAGATACTAAAATGTTAACCTTGATTACCACTTACAGGAATATATTCGATACTCTATACAATTTTCAATACCTTAGGGATGAAAAACATAAATAATTAAGGGAGCAGAAAATGTTTTTAAGTGCATTAAAAACAACTTTTTTTTAATCTCATCGTGGAATTAGTTTTCTCAACAGAATTTCAGATGCTGGTTGAATAATTGAGCAAACAAATGCAAAATAATTAAACCCAATAATCACACAATTTAACAACATTTTAAGGTTATTTGCATATTTTTAATATGCAAATAATCCAGACTTATGAAATCAGCTGTAGCAGAAAATATGCAAATTCTTGTGTTTAGTATTGATACAATCCCAATTTAATATTCTATCTGGATACTGTGTTTGATTATTGATACTTTGTTATAGTATTGATACTTTTAAAAAATCCTAGCAGGAATTTAATTTGAGAACATCAACAGTCCTTAATACTAAATATAACCCTAACTGTAAAGCTACACAGACAGAACAATGAAAACATGGTTTAATATGTTGATCAGTGGTTTTCTTGTTCTGCTTGAAAATGATCCACCAGTTAAGGTGTTCAGGATTCACACACATTCTACAAAGTCAAAAGAATTGTACACAATAGGCAGAGTTTATTTTAAGCGTTTATTCAGTGTTCTCTCATCCCCATGTTACCTCCCTGTTTCTTGACCTCCCTAAGTTTTTCTTTTTCCTTCTAAATATCAAGTCTGGCTAAAATGGTGTCAGCATTTAAAATGTATAATTTGTTTTGGTACTTTGAAATAACTTTTAGTCCCAAATACAACCATACAACTCAGGTTGTAGGGGCAATCGTTCCAAGAGGGAAAAGTCATTATCTCTTTTCACTTCTCGGATTCTCTGAACAATTCAAAGCCACATTCTGGCTAAAATGGAAGCACAGTATGGTAACTCCATTGAGTTTTGTTTCTGCCTCAGGGGCCTCCCTGGTGGGATTTACCTTGAAAACCTCCTCAAGGAGACCTTAAGGAGGAATCCTACTGAGGTACCAGAACACACCTTCCTTTTTTTAAAGATATGCTGAATGAACAAGCTCTGCTCCTTGTCTCTAAGGCCGATCCTGGCATAGAACCATCTATACTTGAGCTGTTCACCATATTCCCTTGGCCTGCCTTTTTTATCCATATTTCATAATCATACATTTAGGTAAGGTGGATGGGTAAATGAGAGCTTTGGCCTTTCAGTCTGTTTTTTCCTTTCCTAGAAAGATGAGAGCAGCTCCCGTAATACTGCATGCAGTGCCTCAGTCCATCTCTCCATTGCTAGCTCTGTCCAACTCTCACAAGGTGAACAAGACTCCAATAGGTCCAGTAGGACAGTAGGTTATCATTTAACAAATGCCAGTTTGTGAAAGAATTGCCTTGTTCAGAAAGGTTGCTTTGAATAAACACACTGTCTTGAACAGTCATGGGGTTTCAGATGATAGTGGAGAGTCCAGCTCCCTTTATACTGGAAGAGACCGCCTCAGGAAGGGCAGCCATTTGCATTAACCTGCTGGGCTGTTTGGAAGACGGCAATACAAGGAAAAATAAGAGAAGTTTAGTTAATTTTTGCTCATTTGATTGAATAAATAATAAACAAAAAACATGATTGGATGATAATCTGTCAATTGCTAGAACTGCTGCAAACACAACCCTAGTTGTCTCAAGTAATCTGTGGTTGGTTTCTTTAGAGACCTGCCCTTAGCAAGTAAAATTTCCAAACATTAGATATATGGGTGGACCTTCTTTGGTTTCCACATGATCGTGTTTGTTTTATGTACAAATATTTCCAGTCCAGAGTTTTTCTCTCCAGCAGTTCTCCTGAACAGACTGGAGAAAAAGCAGAGCGATGTTGTTCTATGCTTCTCTGCTTTAAAGGTTTTTTTGTCTTACTCATATATTCATTTATAATCACACATCCAAATTTGCAGAAGCTCATTTGCCAAACAGCCCCCTGCTGGAGGAACATCTTACTCCATTCAAAAACTTAATAAAAAGGCTTAATGGTTGAAGACTTAGTATTTATTTAGACTGAGATTTCAAGGGGGAAATCCAAATAAGTCGGGGATAAAAACCCCAATTAGTCATATTAGCACATGCAATAAGTCTACTCGCCAGCATTTCCCAACTGAGTATACACAGTCCCAACCGCCAGCATGTGTTTTCAGTAATGGGTCGGTGTCTGTTTCATCAGGCCTGTTTGGAGAAACATAAATCACACCTTTAGCTTAGAGTCAAACTGACTCATAGGAACTAGTGAGCCACCAGATTAGTTAAATTCCTTCTGACTAGACAAGTGAAAAACTGAGGCTTTGACTGTGATACAGTGGGAAACATATTGTGAGCTGAGAAGCAGCAGATGGGGTTTGCAATTCTAGTGCAAAGCAGAACTGGACCGACAACGCTGCCATATCTGATCCTGGGAACGTATCTGATCCAGATAAGGTTCTGCTCTCTGGAGAGCGTGCCGTGTATGTGATCCCAGGTCCGTGTTGGTCACGTCATGTACAACAGAAGCACTAAGGAGTCCCAGAGAAACCAGCAGAGCTTGTGAGATTCACATAGATTCTGAGGTGGGGAGAGGGGGGGAGATGAGACAGACCAGGCTTTGTTAGCTGCAGTGAAACATTTAAACACACAATGACAGTTTGTGCGAGCATATGTAGAGTATGCATGTAGGAGCATGCTTGAACACGCATGTGCATCCCCTCTGTGACTGTCTGAAGTGTCTGGATCTGGGAATGTGGCTTCGGTTCAGGTTCTCACATCTGCCCTGAACCAAAACAACATCTTCCAGATTAAGATACGCTCTGGGTCCCTCCCCGTCCCTCTGTCTGACTCCGTCCTTCGTTTCAGGAATGTCTCATTCTCTCACTCCTCCTCCGCTTGTTGCTCCGTACATTTTTTTTCACAGAGCTCCAGCAGCCAAACATACATGTGAGAAACTTCTCCCCTCTTAGCAGGGTTAGGAGGTCAGTGTTACAGTCTTCCCCCTGAGGAACTCTGATAACAGCAGTGACGTGATGTGTTGGTCCAAAGAATTTATCGGCCAGTGCAAACACTTCTTTGGGTTATGGAGAGGATTTTACACTAATTCTGCTGATGTTGTCACATTTTTTAGTAGGAGTGAAAGAAAAGTGTGATAAAGCAGACAGTTGTTCCTATTTTAATGATTTTTGAAATCACATTTCTCATGAACTTTATAACCTAATTCTTAAAGATGCCAAGGAATATAAAAGCATAACCTGAGATAAAATATCGAGACACTATTTTCTAGAGCCTGACATCGCGTTCTTTGTAAAGTGGTCTGGAGCTAATACTCTGCAGACTGTTAGAAAGTGATCCTTTTGGATGTTAGCTTCTATTTCAGGCCAGATTTTGTCAAATGAATGAAGTGTTTTGGGAGATTAGATGGTTCCTCAATACTCCTGCAAAGGAAAGCCACATTCTTTCACTTCACACCTTCCTTCTACATTTGGTTTCTTTCTACCTCTTTCAGTCATGTAGAGTTATCACAGTGAGATACAGCTCTAGAGCTACCATCCGTATCAGTTGATTATACACACTGCTGTGTGAAGAGCAAGTACCAGTCCTGGATAAATTGTCTCCTGAATTAGGTTTAGGATGAATGACAAATTGTTGAGGTAAATCTTTTTAAAGTGGGACACCTCAGATCTTTGTTCCCAATTCCTGACTGATAGTGTTTCATATGGTTTGGACCTGCCAGGATAATTTTAGACTTTTCCAATTTCTCTGGAAGGACCAGACTACATGAAGATTTGACAATAGCATTTAACTTTGCCCTTTCAGGCTTGAATGGATTTTGTGATTAATATTTGAAGTTGAATTTAACATTTATCATAGTCATTAGTATGGTTACTTTATCTGATATTGACCGTAAGGACTATACATTGAAACATTGTGTACTTCCTAAAGAATGTAGGTTCTTACTGTCATATTGTCAAAAGGCAGATAACATTTCCAAATTCAGCAAGTTTTGCATCAGTCAGAGCCTGAAGCCCAAAATGAATGAAGTTATTTAACTTATTTTAGCCTTTCTGGTGTCTGATGAGAGTCTTGCTCTCTCCTGCATTATCTGAATTGGCTGTAGGTGTGTCTCTTAATGTTATAGAACATTAAGCACATTTTGGTACACATCTGGATGAGCAAACATTTGTGTTTCCTCAGAATCAGTTTGAAACATCCTGCTAATACGGAAATTAGCTGACGTTGATTTTCCCTTTCTCAATAAGAATTTATACACAAAATTGTGATGTTGGAAGGAAGTGTTTTGACATGATGTGTTCACTAATCAAAACAGATCTCTTGTCTGAGCTTCTGACTGACCAGTCAGGGATGATGAAACTCAAATTTAACACATTCTTTACCCTAACCTGTTTTTCGAGTGTTTTGCAGGGACTTAGAAATAACTGCGAAGGTGTTCCAGTAACAAAAATCACAAGGATATCAAACAGAGTGTCAAATAGAGAAATGTTTTTAACTATTTTGTAACACGCTTAATCTATTAAATGTATATTCAGTAATAGCTTAACTTTGCATGATAGCTGGGATGGACTTGTGCCTAGATTTTGGAGTCAGTGGGTGTGAGGCATTGTACTTTCTGGATAGATCACTAGACTTTGCAGGAAAATGCACACAACTATCCACATGTACACACTTAACAGCAATTTGGGGTGAATTATCCTAAAAAGCGAGTTTTTGGAGTGTGAGAAAAGGTTGGAAGATTATGCATACTTCACGCAAAGATCAGAACGTAGGGCTGCAGGAAAACAGAACAAACAACAAGACCATTGTGTAACCCTCTAACAGTAAAAATAAGAAAACTAAAAAAGTTAAAGATATGCAACACCATGAAGTTCTTTTTTTTCAAAGACACAACAAAGATATTCCAGAAAGGGTTCCTAGTAAAGGAATCTCTCATTGTGTGCCAGCTCATGCATGCATACAAGAGTATGACTTTGACAGCTGATACTGTAGGTGATTTACAGCTCATAACAAATGTACAACCTGGGGGCTTTAATTTAGATCTACATGAAACTGATTTATTAATCTCTTGTTGATAAGGCAGAGTATTTGATTTTTCTGTCTATTAATAGACTGATCATTTTGCTAATACTAAACATTTATTTTCTCAAAGAGACATATTTTGAGAATAATCCCTCCTTGCTGGAACCGATTGACTTCACCTTTGAGTATATTGTTTAGCATTAGAAATTTAAAAAGCATAAATTGATTAATTAATCCAACCTTTAGCAAGCTGTGAGCTGACCCATCCCTAACCTCTGGATGATGGTGATGAGTCAGCATTTGTCTTCAGCATCAGCAGCATATGTGTGAACATCTAGTAACCCAGGATCTGGCACAGCTGTCCCAGAAAGGGAAGGTTGAGGTATTTACTGGAGAATAATAGGAAACAGACACTTCCTGTGTCTGTCATACCTCTGTTTCCAGAACCCTCTGACACATGAAACGGGGAGAAGGAGCCACCTTGTGTCCCTCTGCTGTTTCTTTTGAAAGCCCAACCACAGATGGCCCCCGCCCTCTGTTTACATCCCACCTTGGAACAGGCTTCTGTGTGCTTGCTTGTGGCTGTTTACAGCTCTGCTCCAGTATGTATACAGCTGGACTTTTGTTTGCCTTTTCCTCAGGAGCTGCCTTCAGTTTATAGTCAAAGATGTCTCATCTCTGTAGTAAAAAGCGCGGGTAAAAATGTGGGTCAAAAGCAATGGACATAAATTTTGCTCAACATTTGTGAATGTGTGCGCTATCAGGGTTGCAGCTCTTGTTGTTTTCTCTGAAGACTTTATCTAACAGTAGAGGTGTAGAACGATGAAACATCAGTTTTGCTGAATAAAAAGAAAAAAACTGTACATTTTAAAAATCAGACATTCTTGATGATCTCTACAAATTTTGCACAATTAAAGAAAGAAATTTTGCATTTTTTTTTTTTTTGCAAATTGCTCAAGTTTAATAGATTCGATGTAGAAAATCTCCAACCAAGTCTAAACTGATGGATTTAGGTCTGAACTTTGACTAGACCATTCTAACCCCTGCACATTCTTTGACGTAAACCATTTATTTGCAACTTCAGGTGCTGTTTAAAGATTGTTGTCCAGCTTGAAGTGAAACCTTTGCCAAGGCTTAAAGTCTTTGATTTGGTATTAAGCTCCATCAGTCTTTTTGTGACCTTTGACCAGCTTTAATTGTGCTGCATTCATATAGGATGATTATGCCAGCAATATGTTTCACAATGGAAATAATTGGTACATTTAAGTCTAAAAGTTCACTTTTAGGCTCTAACTTGAACCGTGGAACTCTGATGCTCCTCCACTTTTACAAGTTGGCCTCTAGGTGCTTCTAATAATACTCCTCTAGTTTTAGGCCAGTGTTTTTTAAGCCAATTGTCATTTAGCCCAAAATGTTAAATGTACCTGCATTTTACATCATAAGAACATTTTTAAGTCGCTCATAATAGCGTTGCCCTAATTAGAAATAGAAAGCCTCCCTTTACCTCAACCAATTGTGCAAGGGAACTTTTAGTATATTTTTTTCTAATGGCATTGGATCAGTCCAGGAGCCCAGAATGGCGCCGGTTCTCCACCCTGGGTGTTTTAGACCTTTGATCCACATTTAGATAACTGCTCCTTTTGTTACCATGGTTGGTTGTTCAGGAACATTCAGGACATCAGTAAAGCCATTTCTTTCAGACAAACTCTGTATTGTTTGAATTTCTGACCAGTCCTGGTTCCCCAGTGGTTACTGATCTGTTGAAACAAAAGAAAAGAAACAACAAAAAAACCCTCCTTTTCGCAAGTCATGATAATATGTGACGTATTCATTTAGTCAAAAGTCAGAAGGTACTGAGTCAGTCAGGTCCTTAATCCTGTCCAAGAATCCATCCTGATTAAACTCAACACAGAAAGTGAGTGGGTGCACAGGATTTCAAAAACTGTGTGATCTCAGACGTCGTCCTTGACATCTGAGTCACCCTTTTTCAGCTAATTCAGCATCTGTGTCGTATCCTTGCAAACCTCCCTGGATTCGTCAGAGTTTCTGTAGTCAGTCACTTCGTTTTTCCTTCTCGTTTATATTTAGTGCTGCAGTAAACAGGTTGAAGTTTAGCTCATCCTGCTCGGTTCTGCTATGGGTTGGAACTTCCTCTTCAATGACTGTGAAGTGGGAACAGTGTTTCAGCTGATTGTCAAAGTCCAGGTGAAAGACAAACTAGATGCTCGAATTTACTCCTGTTTTCTCCCTAAACCTCGGCGTGAGGCCGGCTATTTATTTTAAATGCGTATTCAGAGGGGAATTGAACAAGTTATATTTGGTTTTCCAGGCAGAAAGCCAGCTTCACTGAAACAGAATGACCACGAGATATTTTGTTTTCCATAATAAGCAATGTTGCCTGATTTTCCCTTTTTTTGAAAACATGTGGGTAAAGTCTATTATTTAGGGAAGAAAATCTGTTTACAATCCCAGGAAGATCAAGAATGTATTTGGTTGCTCCATTTTAAGCATCATTAATATTGAAAATGTTACAAATACTTTTCAGCTGTGATACCAAAATATAGTAAAAATGTAAATATGAATTTAGTACGATCACAATTTTGGGTTTACACATTTGATTAAAATATACATTTGCTTGGAGTTTTGTGACATTTCCTAATGGTGCAAATGAAAAACAACATCTTCTAATTACATTTTTGCCTCATTTATTGGACCCAAAGCAAAGTTAATCACATATTGGAGGGCAAATTATAAAGGATTTTCTGCTATTAGAATTATGAAAGGTTTGTATTCAGTAGCTCAATCAAAGCCTTGTTGAACCAACTTTTGTTAAAACTACAGCTGCAGGTCTGGTGGAGGATCTCTTTACCCTCCTTGCACATCTAAAAGTAAAAGTTTTTTAACGATTCTTCTTTGCATGATATCTCAGGAGGATTAGATGCACTGTGAAATATGTCTCTAAATTTACAGTATAAAGTACTGTATTTATTTGAAGGAGTTTTCCTTAGTTTATTTTTTGGATCTTTTAAACATATTTATTAGAGCTGTTTAGGTAAGAGAGTTCTGACAACAATGGGCAACGTTTTAGAGTAATTTAAATTAGAGAAACATTTAGACAAAAAATCTTGTCAAAAAACAGAGAACTTTTTTTTTTTTTCTACATCATTTTCTTTAACAGAAAAATACGAAAAAAAAAAAACAAAAAACAGGTCCTAGCAGATTTCTTTTCTTTTGACAGTGTGGGGAGCTTTAGTGAACATCAGTTTCAAGCGTTGAAAAAGATAGTCAACTATATTTAGGTTTCAATTTTTACCAACTGATTCTGATACATGGCGTTGTAAATCATAGCTCTGGTGTAAAGGGTTCATGTCCTGCTTAAACATGAATTTTAGCCCCAGTCTTAATTCTTTTGTAGTCTTTAAAATGTTATTTTCCAAGCGAATCCTGTACCAGGCACCTTTTTTTTTTACTTCATTAATCATTACCTAAATCATCCACTTTGACTGTTTTCTCCACTGGGATGGTGTGTTCAGGGTGGTGGTTAGTTTTCTGCCACAAGTACAACAGAAGTTCTGTCTCGTGTCAAGATTGAGGAGAGCACGGAAATAGCTTAGGCTAAATATTGGAGAAATCAACAAGTTTACACAAAAATGTGAAGATTTGCACAGTTAGCTGAATATAGTACCGTTAAGGCCCAGTTTATCTTTATAAAAAATGTTGATTTGGGGTTTAGTTACTCTGCAGTGGGTTCCCATGGTGACCCATACAGCCTGAAGAGAGATTACCTGCAGCAGATGACAGATTTTCTAAACAAGACAGTTAAATTAAGACAAATCATGACCCTAATGCTCAAACAATAGGCTTCTTAGATCTTAAATAATCCTGTCTTTAAGTTCTAAGATGACAGCAGTAGTGACTAATACCTGTTCAATTAAAAGCTTGTCTGTCATACGGGAACATGTTAGGACGTCTGTGGCGCTCAGAGAGTTTGCTGTGACCGCTCTTTAGTCAGTGCAGGAGGAGATGAGTGCCAGCAGCATTTCTACCAGGCCCTGAATGTGTAGCCGGAGGCAGTCTGGGGTTTGGAATGCGAACCATCTGGACCGCTGCATTATTTAGCGTTGCATATGGCGGGAATAGCTGCCTCCAAGATGCTTCTTACTTCGCACCGCAAGGTGCTCCCATTCTCTCACTCATGCCAGTCAAGTTTTGATTTGTTTGAGAGGCGTTTCATTCTGACGCCTTGTTTTTTTTCATAAAAAAATCTGATAAACTATCTCCATGTCGCAGCTTTTCTTTATGTTCTTTGCTGAACTCAAGCAGCCCACTCCCATCTGCCTTTGCCTGCTTCTGCTCAGCTCAGAGAAAAATAAATACTTTGGAATCACTGATGACAAACAAGTGTCCACTGCCCAGAGAGAGGCCAATACGGAAATAGCCAGGAAGAGAAAGGCAATCAGGAGCCTCTAATAGCTACAGATTCGTATCCTGATCTTTGTTATTCAGATCTTAATCTGTTCCTTCATTTGAAAAGTATAAAGGTGAAAACTTCAAATAAAATTTTCATTTAATCTTTTAAAGCAAGTACTTGAGATGAAGTGATTAGAATCTCCCATCTCTGTTCTTTTGTGACAATATTGTTTTCAAAGCTGCCAGAACTGAAAGCACAAAAACAGGGCGTCATTAACCATTTTCAATTCATCTTGAAGTGATTCTGTAAGAAGGTTTAAAAAAACAGCATTTATATTTGTGGTGTTCCTAGTCAGATCTCCTCTATGTCTACCACCTTTTCTGGGTAAGACGTTGCAGAGTCAGTTCGCCATTTCATGTATATCCCAAAATAACAAAGAAACAAGAAGAACACGTCTAAATCTGACCTTTAAAAGGTATCTTCTGTAGGTTTTTTTTCAGAAAATCTGTTATTTTCCTTACCTTAACATTCCCCTAAAACCTTATTCCAATTTCTCTTGAAGAAGCATCATCTATGAAGATATATGATAACGGTATTTTGTTGTTTAGTGTTGTTGAACCCTCGAACAGAATCAAATCATCTTTATCACTGCACTGCTCTTCCTTCAAGAAGTAGATGTTATATGTTAGTGGTCTTCAAAGTAAAAGCATAAGAAGGGAAAAAGACATTTTCTTTCAGGCACTGTTTGGGCTTCACCTTAGAGAGGGAAATGCTTTCAAACATCTGCTCAAAGGGTCACCAATTATTTGTGTTTGCAGCGAAGAAATTACCAAACTGTATGTGTGAGGACGATGTGACAGAATGGAGGTCTTTGTTTTGATTTTGAGGTTTATTAAAGGCTGTTATTAGCTTCATATAAGAGTGTTAAGTGACAGAGCGATCTTGAATTCTTAAATGGATGAAACATAGAAACCTTGCTTTAAAATGTCTGTCTCTCTCACAGGCTAAATTAACATCAGACATCTTCATATGTCTTGGAATTAACTTCTCAAAGAGCTTCTTACATTTGTCTGCTTTCTCTAGCTTCATCATTTGACCTTAATAACAGCATCCATCTTATTGTTACTGCATCTGGTACTAAGTAGTTATGATGCATTTGTTGATCTGTAAAAGGTTCGATTGTTGGGTTTCCACCCAACCAGTCAGTGGTCAGGACCAGCGAAGCAGAAAAGTCTCAGATTCTGGTTGGAAGATAATTTCCTGAGGCATTCTTTAGTAACAATTTATTTTCCATCGTTTTAAGTCATGTGGGCAGCCAATAAGGGTATTTTAGGAAGCCTTAAACAATATTTTTTGAAACCAGTTCAAGTATTAAGGGTTACCCAAATATAGTAATGTTAAGGCCTTCTTATCTTGAAAAAATGTTATGATTTGGAAAATTAAGAACTAGGAACCAGCTTTTTTAAAAACAGTCATAGCTCCATTTCTGGCTTCTCGACCCAAATGAGCGAACTCTAAACTATCTTCTGCTTTTGTTCTATGTTAATGAACAGCAGAAGGATATACAGTATCCTGTTACTGTTTTTGTGGTTTCTCTTCAATAATTTTTAAACACCTAACCGATGTATAGATAATTATCTAATATTTGCATCATCCTGTTTACTGGTCAATTCTGGTTTCCAGCTCGTTTAAAGCAAGCAAACCAAACATACTTTTATGTGTCTGACTTCTAAGTCTTGTTAAAGGCCTCTACTGTAACTGTATCAACCACCATCTGGTGCTTTTTATTTATTGTAATGGCCTGTTTTGTTTGTTCATTGTGTCATTCATAACCATTGTTCTCATCTGGTTGAAGTAGTTCCGCTTTTTCAAAACACACCCAAACATAACATCAGCTTCCAAACCCATCAAAGAGGAAATTTTGCTGCGATGTCGGCGGATACTGTGTAATTACATAGAGTCTGAACCCACACATGTTCATACTCTGCCATCCTGTGGGAGCAGAGAGGGTCGCTATCATCCCAGCCTCAGCAGCATGTTGTGGTTTTAGTCTCTGTGGTTCTAAACGCTCTTTCTCAGGAACATATTGTCTTTACATCAGCATATAATGTTGTTTGGGCACAACTGAAACAGGATGATGAAATAATAACAATTTATCCACATCTAAGGGATGTGTTGTCTAATAAAATTACATTGCTGTCCTGTTTATTGGATCCCATGTTATAGCAACGGTCTAATGCAATAATTTATGTTAAGATTAGGTTTATTTATTCTATTCTACTTCTAACCAGATTTTTTTTTTTTTTACGTACCAACGCCAGAAGCTAACTTTGCTGCTTTCTATTTGTCAAAAGTCAAAACCTTTAACTGGAAATGATGTCTCACCCAAGTTAGATGCTTTTCTGTTTTTTTTTTTTTGATTTAGAAAACTAACATTTCTATGTTTTCTGGTTGGCTTCCTGCTAACAGTAAAACAAAATCAAAGTATCTTTTTCTTATTTTAAAATATAAAATCAAAAAATGAACCTTTTTACAAATAAACACTAAAAAAATAGCTGTGTCAAATGTTTATACATGAAATAATGTATAAATTTATATATTGTCTGAATATAAAATCCATAGACTGGTTTATCGGCATCAACTCTTGGCAAGAATTTTCTAATTTTTACATTATTATGTAGGTTAAAGAAGAAAATTCAAGATTTTTTTAAATATAGGATTTAAAAGAGAAGTCCTGATCAGAAATAACACCAAGGTTTTTTAAACTGAAGCTGATTTAATGCTTTAATCTAAATTCTGACTTCAGGGAGTTTTGTTGTCCTGCTCACTGGAAACTCACATAATCTTGGCAACATTTACATCATCTGTACATCATCAAGGCCATGCGAACTTTTAGCTCTTTTATTTCTTGGATTTATACAACAGCAAGTTGCTTTTCAAACGTCCTTTAGCTTGTTTTTTTTAACAGTGACAAGAGAAGATTCAGTGTTTTTATATTTTTTGTTCAACATATGTTTTTTTGCATCATTGTGATCAAACAATGTCACTGCTACATACATTTTTGTTTGTGATTTCTCTAATGTTGTTTAAAAACACTATTCGAAGCATTTTTTTTCAAAGTTTCTCCTTAGAATATTTGCTAAATTAATTTCAAATCCGACAACTTTAACTAAACATCCACAAATATTTTAAATACAAAATGCTCTTCTAATTTTTTATGTAGCCTAAATCCAAACAGTTTGCATATTATTATTTATGTATTTACTACTAATCCTCCTGTGAGAAACGACTATATTTAATTCCCAATTTAAGCAAAAATTGCAAAAGAATGACATGGAAAGTTGACTAAAATGAAAAGAACTGATATTGCTAGATGTTCTAGAATTACATTGTAAATGAACTAGAAGTGGGTAGTAACTCCTGACATTTACCTGAATAAAGTTTAGCAGAAATTTTAGAAGTAGTTGTAATCTTTGATTTCTCTTAAGTAATATTCTTCAGAGAGCATCACTACTCGTACTTGAGGTAACTCCCTGAATACTCCATTCATCATGAGTGACTTGAGCTGATCAGAGATCAGGTGAAAATACAATCAACAGTAGAAAAAGTCGCCTGAAGTTCTTTATACTTTTCTCACATGTTCATTACCTGCTGTTAGAATTGGTTTAATATATATTTTTTAATTATTTTGTTGTGTTCCATGTGCACTAATTCAAAAAAAGGAATTCATGCAAATGATTTATCTTTTAAAGCATCTTTAGTTGCTTCAACCCTGTTGTTTCATGTAGTACCCTGATTAAATAAGATGCAATTCAAGATTCAATTCAATGCAAATTCAATTGAATTTAAAAATACTTTATTTATTCTTAAGGGAAATGAAATGTTGCATTAACTTCTTCTTTTTTTTAAGCATATTGTTGTAGGTGTTGATAGCTGTAGGCAGGAAGGATCTTCTGTAGAGGTCTGTCTTGCACCGGGTCTGGAGAAGCGTCTGACTGACGCTGTTGTTGTTTAAAAATCTTCTGACGAGGATGCTCACTGTTTTCCATAATCTTCTTTACTTTATGAAGAATTCTTCTTTGTGTAATAACCTCCAAAGGAATCCTGAGGAAAGATGCTTTAATAGATCCAACATATGTATAAATATTTTTTTTAATTGATTATTTGATTTCTATTCTAATACCAGAATTTGCTCACAACTCTCTTTCTGATTACAAAAATTTTATAAATTAGATATTATGAGCCAATAATTACTCAGTGCTTCAATAGCAATTTTACCGAGTACTTCAGTAACTTCAGTAACTGCTAGGATGACTACTTTATTACTTTTGCTTC
>JAUZNJ010029063.1:2701-15651 GCA_034780135.1 Jordanella pulchra | reverse complement strand
TTGGGTCCATGGCCTGGAAACTCCCCTGATCTTAATCCCATTGAAAACTTGTGGTCAATCATCAAGAGACGGGTGGAGAAACAAAAACCTACGAATTCTGACAAAATACAAGCATTGATTGTGCAAGAATGGACTGCTGTCAGTCAGGATTTGGTCCAGAAATTGATTGAAAGCATGTCAGGGAGGATTGCAGAGGTCCTGAAGAAGAGGGGTCAACACTGCAAATATTGACCTGCTGCATTAACTCATTCTAACTGTCATTAAAAGCTTTTGTTACTCATAATATGATTGCAATCGTCTTTCTGGATGTGATGACAACATCTGACAAACACACATGGAAACCAGAAGGCAGCAGATCATGTGAAAATAGAATATTTGTGTCATTCTCAATACTTTTGTCCATGACTGTACAGATCGTTAAAAACATGTCAAAATCACGCCGATAACAACACGCCGTTTTTAACAATTACATGACCAAAAACCATTTCTTTTAAGAGTGCATCTAGAATAAACAATCTGATCATTTATTGAGAAAACCAAACTGGTTTGCACATCTTAACATTAATGCAATTAATGTTAAGATGTTGGTACCTTTAAAGATCAAGCCTTAAGATGGATATATTTTTCTAAAGATGTAGAAATGTATGCATGAAGAGCCACTGAGTTTTGGTAAGTTGTAAGAACTTCCACAGATGGCTCATTATGTGATCGAATCTGCTGGTTGTCAGGTTTTATTTCAACATGGAAGAGCTGGATTTTATGGAGCAAGTTTTTAGTGCTTTCTTTGCTTTGTAAAAGCTGAATAAAGTCACCAGCCTCAGTGTCCCTGCATCCACCAGATCCACCACAGATGGTTCCACACTGGCCGAGGCTAGCTGTGGAAACTAGCAATAGTAGATTAATGGTTAGCCAGGCAAAGAGCAACGTGATTGGTTGTCGCAAATAGTTTAGATTTTTCAGCTTCGCTTCACTTGGCTTTAATCACCAATAACGTGTCTTTTCACTTCACAGAATTGTGTCCTTCACCTCCCTTTGCCTCTCTCTGCTCCTGAGCTGCTCTTGGTATAACATGGGAAGCAATTGCTCGGTGAATTAAAATCGATTTTGGAGTCAAAAACACAGAACACTGTGCTTGACTTTGGTCATAGTAATGTCTTCTTTTGACAAATAATGCAAACTGTAATGTCCCATCAAATTCTTCATTACTCATGCAAAAAAAAAAAAAAAAAACACAAATTGAGTCAATCTCTAGAATCATGTTTAACAATGTAAAACATATTATAAAATATTTTTTTCAACTGTTTCTTTACTAAATTATTTTGACTTTGCTATGTTGGAAATTAGCAGCTTTTTTTGATATATTTTGCTCGGTATAACATAATGTTACATTTTATCTGTAAGCGTCCGTCTTACACTAAAGGTCAGATAACATGTTTTTACATAAAGAACAGACAAACACATCAACAATAAAATGAAACAAAAATACAATTCCAATTAGAAGTTGTTGTTGTTTCAATAATCAAATATACTAAATTAGTGTGAAATCATACGTTTTGAGTTTGGATTTAAAATCTGGCAATACGTCTATGTTATAAAGATCAGGTGAGAGTGACTTTCAGAGATAGAGATTATGTATAGCTTTTATATGATTATTGTTTTTTCACTAGTTGACCATATGGAGTAATATTATGATATATTTGTTTAGCTTTAATTCAATTCTATAAGGGTTTATTCAGGAACCAGGAGTGTCACTGCTGATCCTGAGTAGAAGTCAGAGTTTGGCGGAAACTGTAACCTCGGATTTTGAATAAAATTTCTATTAAAGAGGATAAATTGGATAAGATCTGCATATAGTAGATGTGTGCAAATGAAGAGGTATTTAAGGAAATACCTTTTTTTTAGGATTTACAGGCTTGTCCGTGTGGACTTCACTGCATCTAAAGAACAATCAGAAAAACAGCAGTTAGCAATAAAATAAGTGCAAGAAGAGAAAAGCATGTGGAAGAAGAAGAGTCAACACTACTCACCAACAGTTTAAAGGAATACACTGTACGCCTTCCATTACAGGGTGCTGAGAGAAGCACATTGTCTTTACATCACCAAAGATTGCTTCTTGTGTTTCTCTTCAAATGCTGTGATTTGATCTGAATAATTTCCATAATTTCACTATTAACATTGTTTTGGCAGAACCCTCCAGAGTATCCTGCAGAACAGTAGCGCTCTGCTGGTACCGTGAGGATTGTTATAGTAACTCTACTGTTAGAACCACTTATAGCTTTGACAGAAACTCCTGAGGACCCAATGAACAGAAACATTTGTACTATAAATACAAAAAACTAACTTTTTCTGGTTTATTTCATCTGATTTTTTTCCATCTCCAGAACTTTGATATACTTCTAATTATTTTCTTGGAGTTTTTACCATATTTTACACCCTGCTAGATATAGGCTTCCTTTGATGAAGCAATGAATATTACAATGGTCATTAAACCATTAATAAAGCCAAATGACTGCCACTAGGAGTCCTAAAACATTGCGCTGGTGACGTTCTCTGCAGACAATCTTCTCACCTCCCAGCTTCTAAAACCCAGCAGTTGTTCCTGAAACTCTCTCTATTTTAAAGTCATTTATTTTTTTGATACAAAGGAAAAGAGGTAATGAAGCTCAGCATTTATAACTTGATAAGTTTAAGTGTTATTTTTAAAAGGTAGGTGGCTTTTGGTAAACAGTGCTGTAGCTGTTATAAGATGTTACAGGGCTGAGGGATTCTTTTTTTTTAAATCACAACTGTCTTGCATCACTGGATGAGTTTATTAAAATAGGAATTCCACATTTTTGATGCCATGGTCAGCACTGAACAAACAGAAACTGTGGGGTTTGTCTTGGATGTCTTGTGTAAAGCTAACACGCCCACCAACACATGGAAGGTGAAATATTGGCTTTCACTGAATCTACCAAACAAAGATGCACTTCAGGTAAAGTTGTTTCAAGGAGAAAATTCTTCCAGAGGAGTTTGATCAGTTCTGTTCATTTTGCCACTGGTGCTTATCGTGTCTTGTGCATTTTTTTTTTTTTTTGGTGCTTTTTACAGTGTTATGCATGTTTTTAAAGAAAAATATGCCAAAACAAGTTCAATCTTAAGATCTCCAATAACAAGCTGTCTACAACTTAGATCCCTAAGTGTTTGCAAAATGCTGCGTATGTTTTATTAGCACCTTAAGGAGAAACTGATCTTTTCTTCTATCAACTGTTTGGTAGCAGCAGCAGAACAAATGACTTCAATAAGCTCCACAGGCTAATAAAGAGACATCTCCGCTTTGGGAAAAAAACACTGGAACCTCTGCAGAAATTTTGCAAGGAAAGATTCTTAATTAAATAAAGAACCTCATGGAAATTTAAAGCGTCCTCTATTCAAACTGTCGTGCAACAACATTGGCTTCAGTCACAGGTGTTTAGAGCCGAAATAAGACAGTAGAATAGAATAGATGGCTGCTTACAGCCATCAGCACCTACAGCGACTCATTAAAGGAAAAACTTTAAGAGTTTCAACAATATTTAACTTAATTAATTAATTAAACATTTCTAATTTTGATTTAAATTCAATTGAGACAAGATTGGAAGCTGTGAGTTTTGAAAAGGGAACATTATCAATGAAGGGAGGCAGAAGTTTGCTGTGCACATGTGAAGATAGTTATAAATGTAAAATAAAAGCACCTAGACCAATCTAAACAACAATAGCTGCTTCTATTTATTCTTTTATCTGTGATTGATAAGTGAAGAACATTTGCAGGACATTATTGGATCAGTGTCCTCAGCAGGGAAATTGTTGACTCAATTACCAACCATCCAACAGATGATCAGCCACTCTACCTTCTAAGCTAATGCTATTTTATGCACGAAACAAATGTACAATAACAAAAACAGGCTGAAACACAGTTTTTGAAACAAAAGATGATTCAATGCAAAATCTTGGACATTTCAAAAGGTGTGAACAGCCCAGAGCAACTGGAGAGTAGAGTTCAGTTCTTTAAGAAGTTTCAAACATCTTCTTTCTGTCAGCTTTGTCCTCAATGTTCTTACGCCAGTCTCCAACTGCCTCTGTGGGCTGAAGCACACGAACACAGTGCAATGTTTGTCAAATCCAACACATTTCCCTGAAACATACCCTTTTACCAAACCCTCACCTCCTCCTTGGTCTCCTTCTTGACCTGCTTCAGGTTGGCCCTCAGGTCCAGATTAACCGTGTGTTTGGAGCCCAGCAGAGCCTTCAGCATAGCATCGGCAGACATGCGCACCTTCTTCAGGGCAGGTTTCTTCACTCCAGCCAGGTCAACAACTTTAATCTTTAGATCTTCAATCTGAGAGCAATGAATCAGTTTCAAACTGTAAATAAACAATATTTCCCTGTTTTCTTCACACATCATGTTTTCAACTAGATAAACTAGATACAGAAATCATTATTCTAAAATTATAATAAATGAAATAAAAGTTGCCAGCAGAGCCACAGGACATCTACCTCTTTATCAGCTTTGCCAACTTTAGCCTCCAAGTCATATCTCTCCTCATCCACTTTGTCAATGAGGGCATGTAATTTTTTGCAGGTTTCCTTGATGCAATCAGGAAGAGAGGGTTACTTATTGGTATCAGTTCATGGATGCTTTAGAAGACAGACAGTGAAGGGGTTTCAAAATACTTCCCAAGGTTTACAGAAATAAACACAAATAAAGAAAAGGGTTAAATTAAACTGGTGTTTATTTCATTAAAACCTAGAAGGACACTTCAGCTCTCACCATGAGTGTCGCCTGGTCTCCACTAAGGTTTGGTGCAGGACATTTCTCAGCCATGTAGGCCTCCTTGGCTTCAATGACTTCTTTTTTCTCCTTCTCAAGCCAGGTTGCAGCCACCTGCAGAATCAAACTCTGTAGGAAAGACGAGACTTAGTGAAAAAATCATTTTCAATATTGACCATATTTTCAGTCTTTATTAAAGCACATATGTCTTTCTATGTGATAATCACTTTTCCCAGAGGTATTTGTTCAGAAAAAACATTACAAACGCCCCCACCACCAAAAAAAAAAAAACAGCTCTATGTCTGTCTGTCCACCTTCAGTGTGCCATGTTTATTAGTGACAGTGTTAGTCCTGTCACTCTAACTCTGACTGATCACGCTCCCAGGCTGACTGGCTAGGGGGGTGTCCCAGTGGTCAGTGAACATGACTTTTACGCAGGAGTCTGTGGGACTGAACCCCACCACGGGTTCTCTGTTGCATATCTCGCCACACATTCGTAACCTTGTTTATATTATAACAGCATTGATTGTCACATAGAGACATTAAGCTAAAACTCTCAAAATCAACCTAAAATGTCTTACTGGATGTTTAGAAATTAAGAATTTCTATGGGTAAGAATGTCTTGATGTCCACATCCTCCTTAGAAAGGAAGATGCCTTTATTTAGAGATATTCTCTTAGAAGGAGTATCATCAAAGCGACAATCTGTCAATTAAGCCTGTTTGGTAAAGTTGCCAAACGAAAACCATTCCTTCATAAAGACTCGTGGCCACCCATAAGAAGCTATCCAAAAGGCACATGAATGACTTATTCTGTGTTCACACCGAATGCGAAACCTGGGAAACAAATCTCCGTTCCACACGCATTTGCTTGAAGGGCATTTTGCCAGGAATTAGCCTGGAGAGCTAAAAAAAAATTCCCCATCATCTGTGAAAATAAAAAGATGAAAGCAAATATCCTATTTGATTAAAATCTACAAACTATGTGATTCAGATAATGGCTTTAGATGCGGACATATTCTTGAGGTGATGTAGCATGTCCTCTAGAGACCAGGTAGTTGTTGCAAGTCATGTTTTGAAAGGTAAAAGACCAAGACCAAACAACTTTTAGCAAAAAGTGCTAAAAATATTAAACTTTAGACATGGAATACTGTTAGAGGCATGCTACAGAAACGCCAGTGTGAAGGCTAAATATAGTCAAACTTTGGTGTTATTCTGGTGTTAAAATGAGCCCCAATTTATAGGAAATATGAAACAATTTTGATTTTGAAAACATGACTATATAAATATGGACAAAGAGAAGTTTCATCAACTCTTTTTCATTAACCTGCTGAGTCGTACAACCCCATCACAGCCCACCTCAAATAAACAAGAAAAAGTGTCTCACAGACAGGAGACGTTCTCTATCATGACAAGTAAAGTCTATGATTGATATGTATTATCTATTAATACAACAGAGGCAAGATTTTCTGTCTTAAGAATTTCCCAAACATCCAGGAATGAAACCTCTGTTATCGAGTTATGTAATGTTTCTAAAGGTTTAGAGTTAGAAGCCCAGAACAGAACATTTTTACCTGCAATCTGAGATACTTTCACATGAGGATAAATCGGGGAACTTGGGTGCTAAAGTGCAGCTGAATTAAGTTTGGGTTACTTCCACTGCCTGGATGAAATAATGTAGCTTTATGGGATGTTTGTTCACAAGAAGCTGAGCCAGTATGAGCAGCTCATGAGGCATCCAGCTGGCCGGCATGTTGCTCTATAGTCAAACAAAGAGCAAAGATCTAAACTTTATCAAATCACTCATGTCTTTAAATCCTTCCTACATCACATCCTCTCTTCTAGTTCACTGTACAGTCCCTTTCCATTCCCAGTGGTCACACCAGGTTCATTTCAAAGACGACCAAGCAGACCTGTTTTATGCGGACCAGAGATGCCTGTGTGGTCAGATAAGCTTTCCCACTGAAGGAAACTCTGGTCGGTTTAAAGCAGAACTAAAACGTTTCAAGGTGAATCAGAGGAAATAATTTCCTAGATGAAATGTATGTCTTATGTACATGCAGCAGGTTAATCATTTCAACAGCTGTCAAAGACATCATTGATGTGAAACCCGGTCAGCAGAGACTGTTCTACCTTCAGGTGGTGCCTGCGGCTTGAAGTCATCTTCTTACTGCGAGGAACAGAAAACAAAGATGTTCTTGCTTTGCTTATATTCATTTATTTATCTCAATCCATTAAACTATCTAGATTTTCAATCTTTTTTGAAGATTTTCATGGTTTTCTCAGTAAATCTTAAGCACACACTAATTCTCTGATCCAGTAGAATTCATATTGGTTAGAGAAAGCAGAACTTACTCGTGAGACATGTTGGCACTTTATTTTTTTCACAGCCTGTTTAAAACAAAGAATAAATAAATTAAACAACAGCAAAAAGTAATTATTTTTGGTCACACGATAGACCCTGCTGTGTCCCAGAGTTTCCTATTATACCTTTAATGAGCAGCTGTGGGATGATTGAGCTAAGTTTAGAGGGAGGGTCAGATGTCACAACTGACGCAGGGAGTGGGATAAACCAAACATCCTGTGGGAATTAACACTCAATTCTTTTAGCAGAAAATACCTTCTCTATTGAATGTGCTGCTGCAGCATCTTTATTGCAGTACAAACAAAAACCAGTCACACTGAGTACCTACTGTAAAGGGCGTCAAACCCCAATTCAACTGTTTTTTCTCCCTGTTTAACCTGAATAGCATTTTCTGATGTGTTAGATATGCAAAAACTGTCTTTTTTAATATAATATATTTCTCAGAATAAGTTTTAGCTTGGTTAAAAATTTGAACTACAACTGCTAATGAAAGGGAGTATCACTAATCTAAGTGCAGATTATAACTTCATGATAACAAAATACATTTTTATTTTACTTTACTAATGACAGAGTTTGCAGATCTGCTTTGAATATAATAAACTAAATATAATCTATTTTATTTCCATTGTTTCACACAAGAAAAAACTGGTTGGCAGCTCTTGTTTGGCAAAGTGAATCTCATAAACTAAACGATACGAAGAGGAGCAGCTGCTTTGGGAATCCATGAGGCTTCTCCAGATCCTGTGCAAGACAGACCGATTCAGAAGATCCTTCCTGCCTACAGCTATCAACACCTAAAACAACTGGTTTATAAAAACAACCTATGAGTTACTGTGATATTTAATTTCCCCTTTGGGGTAAATATTTTTAAATTGAATTCAAATTGAATGAAAAATCCCTGCTTTGTTTGCAGAGCCTCTTCTCTGTGTGAAGCACAAGCATCTCCACAGTGTTTCCACATTTTAACAGGTGATATGTAACTTTAACTGTTAAGAAAAACCAAATGTGATGCTTTAAATATGAGGCCAGGCATTTTTCTTAAAAAAATTAAATTTAAATTATAAATACTGTTACTGTAAACAACCTAAATTATCGCATGATGTTTTAAAAACACCACACAACCCTAAGAGTTTGAGGGATATGCAGCAAGTTAGAAAACCAATTAAATGCCACAAAAACCTAATAAGTTAATCTTTTTAGAAAGTAAAAGAATAGCTTCTTAGTTAAAATCTCTTTGCATTCCTTCCACCTTCAATGTTATTACACAAATCGCTGCTTCACTCTCCTCAAAATACACAAATGTAAATTTATGTACAGAGATATGATGAGTAAAGAAGGAAAACAAGAAGCCATGTCTCACCTACAGTGAAAAAGAAGCCAAGAAGGAGGACAGTAGAGCCAGTGGGAACAAACCATTATCAGGGTGTTTATATATAAGGCTTCTGATATGAATGTGGAGCTGCTTTTTATGGAAATACAAGATCCTCAGTCCAATCAGCCATCAAGGTCCTGAAATATCACCATCCCCCAACTTCATCTCACCAAGGAGGAGCTTCTATTCACTGGGAGATCCTGCTGTTACAGGAATCCTATAAAGGGAAGGAAAATGAGTCAATTAATGAGGATTCTCCTTCCCTGCAAAACACTCAGAAACATTATTGACACTTCAAGCTGTTTATAAGGCAGATAGATGATTAGCTGATATCAACATGAAAATCATCACTGCTTTATATACCTGAACCATGAAACGTATCATTTAACTAACCAGTCTGATAAAAAACTGTTGTCTGATCACTTCAGTCTTAAAAGAGTTAAAACAGCACAGTCTCTCTGAAGGTTTTCTGGATTATCCGGAAGGTTTTTGCATGTTACAGCAGGCATGTGTAGCATCGCTAAGCCCATTTTATTCACTTCTCAGTGTCGTGTTTCCAGCCACAGCTCATTATCTCCAAACATGCTATCATCAGTCAACACTTAGTCTGCTGAAGGCATTTGCTTTGAAAACATTCCTACATATCTTTTTGGTCACACCTCTAACTATATAGCTTTGAGTTTCAAACTTGAAGCTTTTGCTGCTTATGAATGTTTCAGAACAGGAGACAGAGAGTTAAACATCCAGATCCAATTGGACTCTCAGTTGTTTAAAATAAAGCTCTAACATCTGCTATTATACTTTGGGTTTGACCCAATGTATTAAGTTAACAGTATGATGGGTTTCAACGTGGAGCTGTGCCTGAAAACCTAGACTGGGATTTAGTTGTTGTGTTGTTTTTATGAAAGAAGAACCTAACAGTAATGTAACAAAACAGTTTATTTCTTTAAAACTAAGATTAACTGAAATCAGTGGATGAACCATGCACGGTTTTGTGATCATTGTGAACACAAACACAGCATATATAAACTCTAAAGCCGCCGCTAAGCAACAAAAGCACCAAAGCATCAAACATATTGTTCTTATCTTTACATCTTTTAAATCAGAGGTAATTTAGCTGCTCTTCTGCTCACCTGGGAGCTCAGAAACAGAACCAGGAAACAGAAGAGCGTTCAAATACAGACAACACCTCATCCAAATAAAGTCTTTTAATATAAGGCTACACTTAATTCTATAAATATCACCAACTCATTTACTGCCTGGTAAGCATTTCACTTTGGCTTAATGGTTGGAGATGTGAATCTGTCCACAGAAAGGCTTCCAGATCTTTCTCTGGCTGCCATACCGCCTCTCATATTAACACAAGTTATAAAAATAAGGGAGCATGATTCCAGGTGGGCAGGTTTTCCAGGAGAGTACACGTTTTACCTCCTTTTATGATGCCACAGGGTGATATTTTAATTTAAATCAATCTGTAGGGTTTTCACAGCGTTCTTAATTTTTCCAGAATGCTTCATATTTCTGTCTAACCTGTTAAAATGACTTCCAGCTTCTCCTAGTGGTAATTTAATCAACATGGTTTTGTCATAACAGCTGGATTCATTTGTTGAAATTCTGCTATGATTTAAAAAAACACAATTTAGCATTTGTTGTGTGAATGAATTACTTTATTTCAGGCAATCCAGTAAGATTACAAATTCAACACAGACAAATATTATGCATAATGACATGTATAATTACATTATATGTAAAGTTTGGTGCTTGTATCTGAAAAGGCTCATTAAGAAGTGAAACTTTTCCTTCCTAAACTCTTTAACACCAATGATGCTCCTGATTCCTACTTTACACTTTTAAGCAAGTAAATGGAGCTTTGAAGTGGGAAAATACTGGGCTTGCTTTGAAGGAACGAACGAGGATATTAAAGATGCAACAACTGAGCCCTCGCTGTTTGTGAGGACGTATGTTTGCAACTTTAGCACAATCAACATTAAACAATAGTTCACATGCTGAGGTAAACCAAGAAAGGCTTACAGCTGTGGGGCTCGGCTGTGAACCAGGAGGCCAAGACCCAGCTGACCAAAAAGGTTCATAATCCTGATTCCAGCAACTTGAAGCAAGGGATTCACATTATCTTCATGTAGAGGCGCGTTCAGGAGCATAGTGATACAAAGCAAAGCAACGAACGTGCTTCTATTGATGCAAGTGGCAGGATTATGCAGATTAGAGCAGTTAAGTGGTACTAATGAAGAATGAGCTGCGTGTTGAACTGGAGAAGAAAAATCTGGACTGTTCTGACAAGTAGCATCACAACAACCAATCAGGGATGGACGTGGTTCTGACATAGGTTAAACGAGGCAGCAAAGAATGAAAGATAGAAATAGTAATGTTGACATGTAATGATTGTGGGCGGCTTTTAAAAAAAGCTGTTTTGAGTTAGTCCTTAAAAGGACAGTAACATCACTCCTCATCCGTCCTCCTCTGCTGATCCAAAGCTGGCCTCAGCCACCCGCTGCCTCTGCCCTGCTGACCTGCTCTCTATCTGCTCCATCTCGCTCCGATCCAAACCATGACTTGCTCTGTAAAATCCAGGCCTGCCATGTTGAGGTGAAACTGGCAGGAGGCAGAACGAACCTCCTCCGATTCGATGACATGAGTGGAGCTTCTAACACCACACCAAGGTTTTTATTTTCTTTTGATGTTTCTTATAATGTGTTTTATGGGTATTTGCATATTCTGTTATTTTATAATTCGGGATTTGCAGCATCAGTTCATATCTTTGTGCTCTTTACTGTGAGGTTTTTATTAACATCTTTGTTTTTTCTGGTGTGTTTTTACTCTCATTTCTACCATCTATGTCCATTCATTGAAGATCAGGTGATTTTTCAATCTTACTGTTTATTTTCTTCTATATCCTGTTGAATTTCTATCTTTGTTTTCCACTCTGCTCAGACTGTTCAAAGCTTTCCACCATATTGTTTTTGTCTGTTTTCCATTTTCTCTCAGATGATTTTACTTCCTGTACCTTCTCTGTCCACCTGGTTTATTACATCGACACTTTACCAGATTCATTTCCTGAGCTTCCTGCTCATAAAAACTCTCTGTTTTTCTTTTTTTTTTTACGACTTATCTTTGACTCCCAGGAAAAAGATACAAGAAACATCTAAACACAACCCCAACATTAGTTTGGACTGGCCTGAAAACCATCACTACAGAAACCCATCCTCAGCTGGATAAAAAACTGTGAAATAAGACAAAAAAAATGAATAATGATTACTACAGGAAGTAAATAAATGCTCATTAATCAAGTACAACAATGAAATCTGCATTTAATCTGAGAATAATATTTGATTTGCATGAAACTAAATAGACATTTCAATGTTTAGGACTATATCACGTTTCATCATGAAAGCTTTGTTTGTAAGAATCATGCATGTTTTAATAACCTTTTTTTAAGATGAGAGCTTTCAAAAAAAACAAAACAGGAGCCATTATAAAATAGAGAAATTTGGCATTTCTGTTTAACATAAGCAGTTTTTTTTTATAATTCTCAGTGAGATTTTCTGCTTAAAGTGGCAGATTTGAACAAATAACTTAGCTTAGCTTGCTGTAAGATGATTTCTTTTATAAATGAATCTCATTTCTTGTGTCTGCTGTTCATGACATCAGAAAGTATGTGTAATAAATGCTCAACACCCGGGTATTTTACTTTGCCTTTACTTTAGCTATGAAAATCATGCTAGAAGGGGAAGTTACCAAGTTAAACAAGTGTTTGTTTTACCTTGTGTTAAGGGATTATAAACTGTCAGTGCTTTACCCACAGCAGAAACCTCTGCAAATGTTTTCTCTTCAGTCAAAAGGAAGCTTCAAGCAATAGTTCAGCAGTGAATGGTTTATTTGAGTTGTTCATATCACTCCGCTCCAGTTAAATCAAATAATGTTCTGTGCTTTTGAAATCCACCCTGGTTTCACAGAGTGGGAGGACTGAGGTTTAAAACCCCATTTTTCCACAGACACATAGATGATTATTAACCCCTGCGGTTTGATATGCAGGCCGTACAAAAACCCTTCAATCCTTTAAAAAAACAAGCTGTTGTGTTTCATCTTCAACTAATTTGTCTGATTTGCTTAATAATCGTATCTTTTCTTTTAAATTGTCTGTTTCAACTATTTCAACCCGTCTGAAACGGACCAGAACCAGAGCAATTTAACCATGAAATAATAGAGCAGAGGTCCCACTCTGAGCAGCCAGTAGGTCTACAGCTATTGTCCGTTTCAAAAAGTTACTAATTTAGTGTCAAATAAAGCTTCTGTGGTAAAATATTGACTGCTTATGATCTCTAAACAAAATAATGAGCCACTGAAGGATCATGTTTAACTGTCAAACATCTTCTTCCTGTCAGACTTGTCTTCAATGTTCTTGCGCCAG
>JAUZNJ010029062.1:0-15651 GCA_034780135.1 Jordanella pulchra | reverse complement strand
TATATGCACAGTGGAGCAATCAGGGGAACAAGACACACCTGGGAGCAATAAGGGGACACAGGGAGCACAGAGAACAATAGGAAACTTCAGAAATAATGCAAAGACACACGGATCATGACACTCACTTTCACTGTGTACTTGAAATGAAGTTTCTGTTCCTTCTTTGCTGGGTTCTCTGTTGTTGCTCTCCTGGTTTCTGTTTTTCCATGTGTTGCATAATTTTGCCAAGTACGATGTCTTTTTACCAGAATGTGTCCGGTGATGTCCTGTTGCTGCTTTTTTTCCCTTTATTTTCATAAAACAGGACAAAAATACTAAGATGGGATCTGTTGACAAAAAAGTCTTTCCTTAATTTATCTTAGATGATGAAAAAGAAATATGCTACCAAAGTAGGTGAGCGGTGAAGGACTTTCCTGATGAGCATTTTGACTCAGTGGTCTGGCTGTTGACTCTCATAATGCCAGTATGCCTCCTTTTGATTTAAAAGAAACTTTCCATGCTCCACAGTAATTATTCGGATTTTAACTGTTTATTTTACAGAGTTTAACATTGCCCACAATGCATAAAAAAACTCTAAAACCACTGTCATAAATCATCTGTTGTGTGTGTGGTATACATTTGCACATTCATTGTTCCTTAGCTTTGAGTTCTTACATTTGAAACCAGCATTTAAGGTGTTTCATGGTTATGGGTAACAAATGTCCCTAACAGAGACTTTGTTTTTGATGAGTAAAGAAAAATCTGTTCTCCCTACCTTTATTTCCCACACAAATCTCAGACAACATTGTTTGACATAGTTAATCTCTATAGAAAAAGCGCTCTCTTCATACACTTTCTGTGTTGCTAAAAAACAGCTACACCGATTCAGTAGATTCACAGTCAAATGCTTTTTTTTTTTTTTTCAAAAAATCTTTTTTTAAACTGCTTTTATAGATGATATGCAATCATCATTTATAATAGTGCCCGCATTGTGATTTATTCATGTTAAGTGCTTTAGGTTTTCTAGGTCTGTCTTGCTCTGTTATGTGTGATCCCAGGTGACCTCACATGCTTAGCAAACACGCTAATGCTAATTTTATCGTCTCACTAACAGAGATTAGACTTTGATCAAACGTTGTTTCTGAAAAAACAGTGTTGCATGAAGCTTAGGAAGAGGCTGTGCTTGTGAAAGTCATTTGGCGGCTAAAACCAAAACTAGAGAGCAGTTTCACTTAAGCACTTTATGCTGGTAGTTCTCTTGCCCATCATTTTACATACAGTCAAATCAGTGCAGGAATTACAGCAAATTTCATGCAAGGCCTGGATTTAGATAATTCCTTTCCCAAAGAAATAAAACCCCTCTCTTTCTGAGGACCTACTTATTCACATCCAAGTATGTGTGATTAAATCAATTTCTTACTTACCAGAAACCCCCAATCCTTTTGCTTAGCGGCTACATCAAGATGTAGTATAGGAGGACAACTGACAGAAAGTGGTACGTGGCTCAGCACATATAAAATATGTTCTCCACCATGTGTCTGGAGAATATGAATGGCCTGGCTGTCCCGGTGGTAAATCTATCACAGAGCAGGGGGACGGAATCAGAAATCCCTGGCCTGTGAAAATGAGTGTGAACCACTTATTCCCAGGGTCACTGATGTAGCAGACTGGCTGGAGTAGCTCTTCATACAGCTCTTACTCACTCACAGAACCTGTGAAGTATAGGCATTACCCATATGTTCCATGTCACTATCTTGTAAGATATCCTCCTCAATCTCATTTCAGGCTGCAGAAGTTTCCCTGATTCACCAAAAATGTGACAGATCTTCAGCTCTGAGTCAGTGACAGAAGGAAAGGAGGGTGTGGAAGGAAGAGACTTAACATGCTTGGTTAGGACCAGATAGTTGGGTTCAAGGGTTTTCAGTGTTTCCTGACTGCTCAGGTCGTGGACGGCGATTTATTTTTCCTTCCCCTCGTTGTGGCTTTGAGTAGAGAACCTCTTCTCTCCTCCTGAACCTTGGCTGCTCTCTGTTCTTTATCACAGTGGTGCTTAAATAAATGGATGCAACCATCTCTAGTGTGCCATGCAGTACAGTACAGTACAGTACACGACCTTCATAGCAAATTATAAATTGCTGGTACTCTGCTTAAATGCTATATTTATCAAAGACCTTGTAGGTGATCATTATATTCCTTCCTTCCTTCCTCCCGTGTCTCCTCTTCTTATCCATCCTAACGTAAGAAGTGAGAACAATTATATCTTCCGCTTGCTAGGTGTGATTTAGGGCAATGCTGCGGCTTGTATGAGATTTTGAAAGTATAACCTTGAGTGAAAATTAGAGTCCTCAATGCAGGTGTCACAGGTGAATCCAAACCTAGAGACACCCCCCCCCCATACCTGTCAAACAATTTTCAAATAAAAGCCACTATAGGCAAAAGAATATAAATGTATGTTGTTTTTTTTTTGCCAAAACCACTATTGAGTTTTGACCTCTTTTCATCAAGTATAATTGTTGCTTCCTCCCAGAGTTACAAAAAACAGAAACACAAATCAGTTATCATTGTAAAGCAGAATAAGGCAAAGAAAATGAACTGTAAAGTGAAATGTAGAAAGGACTAAGTTAAAAATGTATTCGATGTAACTGAATTTTAAAAAGCATAGGACACTTTTATAAACCATCTGACCAGTAGTGCGTAGAAACACGGGAGTGAGTGACAGGTAAAATTCTGGCGACTGTGAAACATTCTTTGGGATCATATTAAAAGGCATTAAACTTCAGGAACAATATGATGGATAAAATCTGTGTTACATTTTGGAACCCGTAACATGCTCAGGCATGTGAAGATAATAACCGTTCTTTTCTCTACCTGACTCCTGAGTTCTACTTAATTAATATATAGAAAAAAACATGCTTGATTTTATATCATATCCTCAAGGTATATGTCAGTTCTTTAATTAATAAAAGCCAAATATCCTGTCCAAGGAAATAATAGTTGCTTCTAAAAATATTTGTGTGCATTGTTAGAAAAATGCCTGCGATGGCGATCTGCCTGCTCTAAGCACAGGGGCTCACAGGAAACCAGCCAATGCTTTAGTTTCCACCATGTCCCAGCCAGCACTGCATCCTGTACTGGGGTTCACACGGAACAGCCTGGAGGGCATGCATGTGCGCTTCGGTTCGGCTCCAGCAAGGCCCTCTGTCCCTCAGCCAGCCCACTCTTTGAGCGTTGTGCCATCCTATTCACTTGCGCCCTGGCATAGCCCTGCAGCAGCTGCTACTGCACTCCAGAGGACCATCAGGTGCATTTTTATGCATGAACCTAGTGACAAGACTGAGTTAAATTTTGCCGCTGTGCTTTTTCTATTATTTATACCCTTTGTAAGTCCAGGTTAGATTTGTATGCAAATGTATGGTAGGCTTATTCCTCAGTTTTAAATCAGCAGATTTTCAACTTTGAATAGTTGAAGAAAATAATTTCACAGAAATTTTTCTGAACCACCCTAACAGTTTGTCTGCTTGCATGATCTTGCTCGTTTTTACCCTGAAGATCATGAATTGTTTGCCCCAACATTAGATGTGTCCATTTCAATGGGCAGGGAGCCATAAAATCCTTTCATTCAGAGAATTGAAAGTATTTAAATGTTATGCTATTTCCTTTTAGTTTGGTTATTGCAAGTGTGGCAGTGGCAGGTCTCACTCCTGCTCATGCTTATGTGTATGCACCGTGAGTGCCACTGTTCTGCTTTGTGGTCTGCTGTGAGGCTTTGCCGTAACCAGCACATTCCGCTTGCTAGGCATGCATCGCTCTGTGTGAGTAAGCACCCAATTTCCTCACCACATGCTGTTATTGCCTCTCATCCAAAGGGAGATTGGACTAAGTAACTAGCTGCAGACTTGATTTTGTGGTGCTTTATCACATCTGATGAAATTAGAGGGGCTTCTATTAAGCAGGAGGTAGAAGGAGCAGGAGGCTGGTGGAGGGTTACAGGAGAAAGTCTGAGCCCTTTGCTGCTGTGTGATAATGCATCTGTTATATTTGCCTCAGTGGAGACATCCTGAAAAAATAGGCTTTAATGGTCCTCGGATGCTAGTATGTGTTTTAGAGTTAAGCAGCATTATGTTCAGGGTTACAAGGAGGTAAGATTTCCTCCCCCTGTAAAGTTTTACAGAACAGTGCACTGTATACATTTTGTGTTTTCCTGCCTTGCATTGCAATATAAATCAATGCATACAATATGCTTGGTTGGAATAGTTAGAAACGTTAAGAGACAAACCAGTCAATCTAATATTCACTGATACTAACCTCTATTACCCTTGTTTCCTGATTTTTGACAGCTGTGTGTGTGTTTAAGTTTGAAATAAACAAAAAAATATATATATTTTTTAGAATACCTCCATTTACACTTGAAAACACACAGTTTTATTTGCTTATTGTGTTTCTAATAAAACTGAAAGGCGAGTTAGCAATAATTTAAGTAAAGGTTTCTTTTTAGACGGAATATCTCATATTACCATACACCATCTCTCTGTGTTGTTTGCTGGTCTCTAGTCTTCAAGTCCGGCCACCTCTGCCCATATTGTCACCCCCAGAGGAGCTTAATATAGGGCCACAATGGCAGTGAACACCACTGACTCACCTAAAGACGATCATTTGCAAAACTAATGTCCTCTCACCCACAGCAGTTTTAGGTTATGAGCTGCTGACTTCATCACTAGGCATGTCCCTATAAAAGCTTCCCCTTTTCACTGTGTATTCATATATGCTCAGACAAGATGACGGGTAAGAAGCTTTGATCTACAGGCAGTGCACAACTTATTTCTCCTTTGAAAAATTACATCAAACTATATATATTGGTGGGTGATGTTAACTAAAAACGTATAAAAATGTGGTGTGGCTTGGAAATAACCCTGCCCCGCTCCCCCCTTTTATTGGAGTCACCTCAGTGGTGGCTGCAGTAGTTGCTGCCACTCTGTTAGAGCTGCATTTGAGCCTGCTGTAAGCATGTTATTTGCAATGAGCTGTTTGCACAAATTCAACAACTTTCTATTTCCACTTTGTTTTCATATCAACTTAAATCAGAGTCGACAGTTTTATTTGGGCTGTACTGTGACAGTGAGGTGAAGCACTTTTCTTGACCAATTTAATAATTAGGAAAAAATCCAAAAGCAAGCCAGTTTGAAACTGATCCATAAGTTTAACCTTTGGTTGTGTTAACAGAGATATCCTCCATGTTGCTGGATCTTTGTGCTTTCTCTGTTTTGACTCAGATTCTGTCTAGCCTTAATCTGACTTGCATGGTTATCCCTCTTGACCCGTAATCAGATCTGGTGAGAAAACAAAGTTACAGTTTGAGGAGACAACACAATGTTTGTACTTTTGCTGAAGAAGATCAGGTCATTGAGGGATTGCAGGTTAATTCCCTGCCAATACTTCTAATTCAATTAATCATAGCCATGAGTCTTAGATAAGGTATTCAATCGTGTGAGGTAAGCAGCAAAGAGTGACCGAAGAATAGAACTCGGTTCTTGCACCAGAACTCTGATTTGAAGAAAGAAAACTAGCCTGGCGACAACAAAGTGTTTTCTGACAAAAAGAAAATAATTTCACTTGCACTGAAAGCACTGCAACATTAAGCAGTTTTTAAGAGAGCAATGATATTCATAGAGAAAAGCTGTTGCCTTCTATGTTGCAAACCAAACATTTCCAAAAGGCTGTGGGTGGCAACAAGTGGTTTATTTCTTTTACACACTTGTGACTTGAAAAATATGCTGTTTATTTCCAGCAAAAATGGAAAACAAAAATGAGCAAAAAATATCTTACGACTTAGATAAAAACAAAAATTAACTTAATCTGCTGTTACAGCCTCCATGAATAATCAAAAAATCTTTTTACTACCTCCCCGCCAGACAGTTGAAAAAACAAACCATCTTTGCCGCTGTGTGTTCTTGATCACAAATTAATTTCTCAAAGAAATCTAAACAATTCTCCATCTAGAATTCTAAATCTTGGTTTCAAACTACCTTAAATACATTTCATATACAAAATAAAACGAAACAAAAACCTAGATAAAGGGAACTTGTGATTTACGAATTTACAAAAAATGAACACGAATGCAACAACAACAAAATCTTTCTTACTGGGGAGCAAACAGTAACTTCTTTATACCATCTCTGGCTTCAGCTGCACTATTCTACAGTTCTTGTCAGACTGGAAATTTTCCTCAAACAGCTACAAGTAATTTGTAAATGTAACATTTATCTTTTAGTGGAACAAACTTACCACTAAGACATGTTAAAACTGATTCATTGAGATTTTATGAAAAACTACACTTAAATCACAGCAGCTCTCTATTCATGCCTTTGCTTTGTACTCGCATGTCTGTCTGTAGTTGCAAAATATGGTGAATCTTGTGTGTGTATTTGTATTTTTTAATTATTTGAAATGAGGACCAGAAGAAAGAAATTCCAAATCTCAACTGCAACCCTAACGCTCTTTAAACATAACCTTCAACCATTAAACATAGATCAGCTCTATTAGGCTGCCCTTTCTCACCGGTCCTGTTCATAACTTTTATGGACAGGATTTCTAGGCGCAGCCAAGGGTCTGGGGGGGGGGGACTGGTTTGGGGACCAGCAGATCTCATCCCTGCTTTTTGCAGATGACCTGGTCCTGCTGGCTTCCTTCTGCCAAGACCTACAGCAGCACTGGGACAGTTCGCAGCTGAGTGTGAAGCGGCCGGGAATCAGTTTCTCCAAGTCCAAGGCCATGGTTCGAGGAGAGTTCCTGCCTCAAGTGAAGGAGTGGGGGAGAATGGAGCGGGAGATCGATAGACTGATCGGTGCAGCCGAAAGAATGAGATCCCGGATATAAGCGGCCGAAATGAGTTCTCTCCGCAGGGAGGCTGGGCTCTCCCTTAGAGATAGGGTGAGGTCATTCGGGAGAGGCTTGGTCATTCGGGAGAGGCTCGGTCATTCGGGAGAGGCTCGGAGTAGAGCCACTTCTCCTTCACATTGAGAGGAATCAGCTGAGGTGGCCTCGGACATCTTTTTTGGATGTCACCTGGACCCCTCCCATTGGGAGGAGTTGCAGGCATGTCTCACCAGGAGGAGGCCCAGGGGAAGACCCAGGACACGCTGGAGAGACCAGGTCTCTCAGCTGACCTTGGGCTTCCCCCAGCAGAGCTGGGGGAGGTGTCTTCAGAGAGGGAAGTCTGGGAGTCTCTGCTGAGACTGCTGCCCCCGCGACCCGGTCCTAGATAAAGCAGCAGATGACGAGTACGAGTAAAGCTCTATAACCAACTTTGCTTAGTTTAACCATGAGAGGTTTAGGGGCTAGATGCTTTCCTGTGTCTAAATCACCCTGAATACCATGTGGTTTTGAAATGGAGTTCACTGTAAGTACTTAAAATTTTATGGGTTGTATTTCATACTGATATTGATCAGGTGTGTATCATGATATATGCATAGATATTGATTTATTGCCAAGTCCTACCAATGCCTTACATACAACTTAAAACTGGAGAGGATAGAAACAGGTTTTTTCTATCAGAATACTTAAATCGAAGATTTTTAATGTTAGTTAGAAAGATGTAGTGTGAGTTTGTCTGTAAACAGAGAAAAAAAAAAAAAACAACAAAAAACCCCCAGAAAATTCTGCTACAGAAATTTCTTTCACTCCCAGGAAATTCACTTTTATCTCAAAGCTCAAAACAAGTTTTTGCTTTTTGGATATTTGATTCTAAGCAGGGATGTAATTTAATATTCCACTATCATGTTAATTGCATCAATAGGTAATTGATATTAGCCCTGTCTGAGCTACAGTTTGCAAAGCAGTGTTTCTATTACATCACATGCTTATTTTTTATTGCAACAGATAACTGACACAGTTTGTAACAATTTTTATTTTTTTTTGTCTAAAAGAACAAGTTATGCTACCTTGTTATATGTACGGAATGATGTGAATTTCTTAAGCTTATCAGCAGGAACTTACAATATATTTATTTGTTATGGGAGGGATGACCTAAGAGTTGTGTCCTGCTGGGTTTTCAGTGCCTGGCTCTCAGTCGATCGAGAATAGCCTCATCCCTTCAACCAGCGTGTGATTACAGAGCTAGAGGGTATATCATACAGTCCTTAGATGAACGGTAGCTGGGAAAATTGAAGGGATTTCTTTGACTGACAGGATTTCCCATGAGGTTTTCATCTCCCCAGAAACTCTTATATAACCATTTTGGATTTTGTCTGGCGTCTCCTAAGTGAAATGACAGGTCTCAGTGTTTAATGAGTGGCTGAGACGTACACTTAGGCCAGGAGAAACGTCTTATCAAGATTTTTATTCACCTTTTTTATATCAATACCTCTCTGCAACCCTTTTCCCTCTCTCTCTCTTTCTGTAACTGACCCTGCTCTTACCACTAGTCAGAAGGTGCGAATTTGCACCCGATAACAACCCATGTACCAGACCATGTGTTCGAGTAGTGTTTGCCACAGTGGCTCTGTCAACTTGTTACCAAGATGCAGTACTGAGTGCATCACTCTTACCTTCCTTCATTCCTCTCTTCCTTCCCTGTCTCACCTCTTCCTTCCCTGCTATTTTGCTTTTTATATTTTTTGTTTTTTTTTCTCTTATAAACAACCTTTTTTTTGGCTAGCTTACAATATTAAGCAGTCTGGCACAGATATCTTTTTTATTGTATCTGATTTTGATTTCCTTGTTTCCTTTGCATTTTCCCATCCTCATTTAATCATTCCTAAATCCTTTACTTTGACCACAATGCCTTCCTTAAGCACTATGTGCTTGATGAGACAAATCATTGAGAGTTGCTGGGTCGCAAGTAAATTCATGGTAATATGTGGTCACTGAAATAGAAGTCCTTTTTAATTTGATCTTCATTAGAAGACATTTCAAACAATTCAGTGGCATTTTTAAAGGCGACACAGAGGGAAAGACCCGTCTGCTGCTTTATGTAGATTGAGCAGAGGTCAACAGAAAAGTTAGAAAAGTCTAATTCTGCATTTTGTTCTATGTTTGTTTAGCTGCCTGCATCCTAGGACAACTACTTTCCCTCTAAGGTACTCTGCTGATAAGAAAGGAATAATTCAGAAATCGGGACATTGAAGCCCACAGGTTTGGATTGGCCAGCAAACTGGACAGATTTAAAGAATCAAAAGAATGCAGTCATGTTGAAGAGCAGAAATTAGACCCAAATGTGCAGATGAGCTAAAGACAAAAATAAAAGAAAGCTCAGGATTACCACTGGCTGAAAACCACATTGATGCAGCAAAGTGATTCCTACAAAAATTTTAATTTCACACAATATATTGTATTATTTTTTGCTATAAGTCATATTTATTAACATAATTAATCAATTTAATCTATCACTTGGTTTGTTATGAATATTTACATGAGTTCCAGTTTTGAGCCAAAAAAATTTAAGTTGATAAACTTCTCAGTAAAATGCAATTTAATTAAAAAGCACTTTAGGATGGCCTTCTTAAACACACTGCCAACTGTGTTTAATTATCTAAAGTTTATGCAATCCAATTGCTTTTTTGCTGGTCAAACCAAACAATCAATTTATTTCCATTAGTTGCTGAAACAGACCAATGCTCTGGATGTTCTTTCTTCGTTTTTGTTTTTTTGCACCTGCTATGTGCTGTGCCAGCAAAGTCAATTTCTCTAACTCAGTAACCGTTAACTGTGTTAGAGTTTAGGACTGGTTCGCAAGAAGTTGATTCAGACATAGAAAATGCATACTATGCATGTTTTGGAATTGCAGTTAAAATATTAGGTTTGCAAAACTTCCTGAAGTGTATCATTTAATTTGGAGGCTGAGTTGATTCATTTTTAGTTGACTGTTCATTTTGACTTGGTCTACTAAATAGTTTATGGGACAAAATTACTACTGCTTTGCTGGGACTTGCAATATTGTGTGCTGCAGATGTGTACGCCCTTATTGTTAATATTTCACATAGGAGCCTGTCACTCACCAAGGACAGTCTTACTGACTCCAGAATGGTTAATTGCTGCTTCAGTCCGCAGTGCAAACATCAGCACTTTTACAATGAATTCGCAAAAATTGAAACACACACAAAAAACTGTTCATACTTTACCAATAGTAGCATAATCACATCTTGCCTTTCGTTTGCTTAAAGAAAATGTTATGGTCTGGGAAAAAAAATGGTGACAATATTTACAGTTTTGTAGCTCTCAATGTTTACAAAGATCAAGACTTGATAGCTAGATTTTTCTTTTCACCTGATGCACTTTTACATCATGAATCTAAAACTGATAAAAGGGTTTTATTGCAAGTAGGATATACAGGTTACACGGCAGGGGTGAAAGGTTGCATGTTAAGGATTTAAAAAGGGTTTAGGTATAACTATTATGTAGAAGAAACATGATACATGTTTTTTTATCTATATATATTTAACATTTAAGCTTTAAAACAATATCCACAAAACTCTTTTCAACCTATTATCCAATATAGATACCCATTTGAAATACCAGGCAGGGAGAGGATAGCGCAGAGAAGCAGGGCACTATTCAATGACAACGCTACACGACTTGCAAAAAAAAAACAAAGCTCACATTGGAGACCCTGTTAAAAGAAGTAATAATTTGGTGGAAGGGGTATATGTTTGCTGAATTTTGACATTTTGATTTAAATCTGTTTTAAATGAATGGGTCTGATCAAACTGGTCATGATTATGTATAACTCTACCTGTCTAGGTCTGACCAAGTCTACCTTAGTCAACCTGAGCGGCAATTTCACAGGAATGTCATAAATCTGACAGAACAAGAGACATGGTGTCAAAGTAAAACAGACCAGCTTTGAGTAAAGTACATAGTAAACACGCAGGAAACACGCAGCACACTTTGTGCTTATAGCAAGCAGGGCAGATTAAAGCATACACAAGAAGACATTACAATGAACAGGGTAGTTACCCATGGTAGGGGCTTAGGAGTTCAGGGAACAGACAAAGTAAAACAGCAATTTAATTTGAGCTCGTAAGAGCAGCAACTGCAGATTTATGCTTGCTGCCGGCTTTGTTTATGTTGGAGGAATTTCAAGTACATACTCTTTCATGAATGTTCAACTGGTGGTCTGTTGAGGGACTCTTTCAAAAGTCTGCAAATTCTGGCTTTAATAGGATAGTTAGGCAGACAGTATGCATTTTTTTGGGGGAAATTTCCTTAAATGCTTGCTTGTGGGCTGGTCGAGCCATTGATAAATAATGGCTTGACGTTACACTGCTTACATGCAGCTCTATATAAGAGTAAAACCTCTTTATTATTTTGCTGTTTGTGCATTGTTTAAAATGTAACTTCCCAAGGTGTAACATGATGAATCAGATCCTGGGATGATAAAATGTTCAAGTAGTTCTTGTTTAGATAAAAAGTATACATTCTATAATACACTGCAATTTGTTAGCAGTGCTTTATCAAACTAAATTAACTTTAAAGAACCCCCTGTCTTCGTTTAAATAATTTGTTTGGATGCATTCTGTGTAGCTAGTGAAAAAAAAGTGTAAACAAAATTAATTAGTATCTTTTAGAGGTTTTTTGAAGCACTACAAGACAATGTTACCACATCCTACTTTAAACTTCCCATTGTACAGTTGTTCCAAAAGTATAACAACTAAATAAGCCCAACCTTGATTGAGTCATTTTATGTCTCTCAGTGAAAAAAGCAACCCTGGATGATTAAGGTTCAAATTTTTTCTTTTAACTAAAGGTCTCTGTAACTGTTTTTAAAGGGGCCTTGGCTGGTGTAGGTCACCTTTTCTTAAAATCTAGTATGCTTAAACTGACAAAAAGTGAGATTCTAAATTATATAGTACAATTTGTAACAGGTAAAATATGTATTTGTGGAGACACACAAATAAGATTTTACTTTTTGAACAAATAGAATTTATGGTTACAGACATATATCTCATACATATCAGATAATGGGTCCTTCTCTTCTACTTCCACTTAAATTTCTTTACCAACTATATATGTGTATATATATTTATATATTTGTCTACTACTGTGTTGCCTTTCAAAGCAACAGCATGCTTTCAGGCTCATCAAGACTTTGCAATGTGATATTATGTGTGTAGTGTCAATCAAAAAGTTGATCCAGATGAGCTGAGGTGAGATATCTGATCCTGGGGTCTCCTCTGACATCCTGCTTTTGTTGTTTATTTTCTACACCCGCCAAGAATTCCCTCTCCTCTCCTCAGAGCCCTTTACAATTTAGATTTATGGAAATGCCTCCTAATAGAAATCTGCTCTCCCAGGATGACAGACAGCAATGATGAGGTAAAACCCACCAGTAAAGCCGTGATGGGAGTGCCTGAGAAGATTATTCCCCACGATTCAGCCTCCAAACAGGAGGAATACACTGAGGCTTTTTACTAAAACGAAAGTTGGAGTGGAAAATGGAATGATTTATGTACATCTGTGTTTGTGTGTGTAGACCTTTGTAGGCATGGATTATACCCACGTTCAAAACGTGTATTTTTTCACGGTGTGAGGGATAACAAGTAATCACTAGAATGACAATAACACTGTAGATTCTCAGGATGCTCTGGACTTTAGCAGCATGCGTTTTCTCAAACAAGGTTCAAAGTAAGTAAAGAAGGGGGTGCAGAAAAAAACAATGTTTAAGGGAAATATTTGTTGCCTATATACATGTTTGCATTCAGAGAAAAAGCAGCTTTGTTGATGCTGCTTATGCAGCAGGATCATGTGTCATGGTATGGAATATGTTTATGTGTTCCTCTGTTCTTTAAAGAAGTGGAGGCAGTCTGAAGCACTGGGGCTGCTTTCTCTCGATGCAATTCAGTGGAAAACAATTCAAGGCCTAGCTGCAGGCCTCCCAACTCGGATATGAGCAAGTGCTCTGATATGGGTGACTAACAAAGATGGTCTTATTAGCTACTGAATGCTAAGTGCTCCCTGAGAGTGCCCTCAAAACATATGCCTAATTGTGTCTAAATGTGCAATAATGCATCCCACTTCACTAGCTTGCAGCGGTTAGCCACAGTTCAGAGCTTTGCGCGTGTGATGCTAAGAGATATAAACGGAACAGTTTCACAAAAGGTCATGATGAAAAATGTACAGGGAAGTGAAGCTATAACTAATCTGCCTAATCTGAACTTTTCCATATTTAGTCTCAGCAGCGATAGACAAGAGTATCATATGTGATTTGTTTAAAGTAGTGCATAAATATGATGTAATTACATGTGATAGAATGTTTGGATTGATTTGTTTATTATAAAACTCTAACATTTAAGTTGTATTTATGACTTGTACATCAACCTATCCCGTAAAATCCAGCTCAACCACTGGACCTTAGTGGTCCCCTAATTATAAAAGAATCCACAAACATGTTATCTTCTCTCTGTATAAATACAGCCTAAAGAAGAGGTTAGTTAGAGAGCATGTTATTCAAGGAGACCATTTGACAAACACTATCATTCTATCAACATTTTTCGAAGTATTGCATTAGAAGAGCTTAATGGAAACAGTGAAATTCTAATCAACCTACTGCATTTTGTTAAAAAAATCAATTTACTGGATTTTGACTTTTTGGAAACAAAAATAGTAACAAAGAACAGCGCATATTGATCTTACATGACTGATCAGCTGTTTATCTTACTGTCGCCGTCAAGACAGCAACATTAGAATCTCACTTCTCTTTCAAGGTCACTGAATTGCATGTAACATTACTAATACCAGCTGATGTGAAAAAGTACGTTTTTGAAACAACATTTAAAACCTCGTTCTGCTATGGACTACCCTTTTTCCTTATTATTACAGGCTAGCATAATGTAAACGTATGACAACGTTTCGCTTTGTTTAACTCGCTCCAATGGATTTAAATGTTTCTTATTCTCGTTTTAATTTTTTTGCAGACATTTTAAGAGTTAGCTCTAAATTTGCATTATACTTGGATGGAAAAAAAGTACCAACAAACACTATCCTAAACACGCTATCCCTGTGAGTGATCATGGCGCTGACAGCTTCATGTCATGTGAGTGTATTTTCTTTAGCAAGGACAGGGAAGCTGTTTAGAGTTTATGGAAAAAGGTGTATGAGAGGCAGAAAATCTACCAAAATACCTGAAGGGTTAAGTTAGGCTTGCAGCAGAGCAGCTACCATAAACATGCAACCAGAGGTGCAACAGAATGGTTTAAGTAAGGACCAGGAATGGATTAGTGTTGTATCTTTAAAGCGTTGAACGGTCACATACAAACCCAAAAATGTGTCAAAATACAAGCGCTGTCAGTATCACAAGCTGTTGTTGTGTCCTTAAGCTTTGGTCAGGGACAGGAGATGCAAATATCCATCCATTTGTCCTCTCCTCTCCTTTTTGTCAAATGAGTCTCTAGTTGTTACAGAGACAAATATTTAACTTATGCAACAGTGTGTGAAACAAGAGTAATAGGATAGGTTGTGGGTTATTAGGGGTTTTATTATTCTCTTTTGCTGCTGTTATTTCCTGGTAGTGAAGGATGAACTCATGCAGCATATAGTATTTCTTTTTTCAAAGGATTGCAGATTGGTACACCAGAATAATGAATATATTTCCTTTTAAGCCAAAAATTGTATTTCAATAGAACTCAACACATAGTCTTGATTTCAGAAAGTCGGTTCTTTGGTTTAGTACATAATATAAGCAAGGATAGAACATTAATGGACTAACCATGGGCTTCTATAGAAAATATTCCCTTTGGGAAGCTTGAAGTCTCTGTTGTTCCACATCAAATGAAAAATTTGCCAGAAAAAATGTAACGTATCTTTTAGACCTTTTTCTTTTCTTGACCATGTTGTTTGTTCATTTTCTTTCTCCCAAAGTGTCGCTTAAATTTGCTGCATATCCCTTCTACTTAAGCTCTCAGATTTCATGCTTTACATTAATCACTCTGGGAATAACACATTAATCCAAGGCATGAAATCATCATCTCCCATTTCCTTTTCTTTTGCAGCAACAATGGATTTAGCCGCGTAAACGGATTTGGTTCATGTGCTTTATCTTTTGAAAAATAATTGCTGTAAATATGAGTTTAGGAGATCAAACAAATTTAGCGACATTGTTAAGAAGCTTAGTACATGAGGACTGAAAAAAGAAAAGGAAGAAAAACCTAGGACCTGCTGTTTACTTGAGGCTTCCCTTCCTCTGTCAATTTTCTGACTCCTAGGTTGTCCTCAGGCTGTTGTGTCCACAATCTTCAGTGATGGTTTGTTAAGCCTTTCATTTTGTGTCCTATAATTTTCTCCTTTCTTGTCTAAAACTGCTGTTACTGCCTCTTAGCATCTTTTGGCGTACCACATTGTAGTTCCTGTGACTGCATCATTCCACGCCTGTGGAAATCATCCCCATTTCATCAAGGGATCCACAATCAGTCAAGACAGTGACAGAGCACAGACGAGCAGTGAGATCAGACTGTTTTACAAGAACTTGGAAGCTGGTTGGCCAGCTGTGCCAGCACTGTGTCTTGTGCTCCCGACGGCTCATTATGAATAGGAAGTTATGCAAAAAAAATTGCTGTTTCTCCAAGCCATGATCACAGCTTGCATGCATCCTGGAATCTAAGTCTCTCTTTGTTGGGATCCGGAGCCTGCCGCTCCATCTTTCCTCCAGCAGAGTGCGCCGTGGGTCTCCTGGGCTGGAGCCCT
>JAUZNJ010029061.1:0-15651 GCA_034780135.1 Jordanella pulchra | reverse complement strand
AAATCCACTGATCAGTCACGTTTCTAGTCCAGTACTGAAACATGTTTTTTGGTTTCTTGTCAATTAAAGGAAAAACAACAAAAAAATTATCAGTTTTGGTGTCTAAACATCTCAAACAACTTTAAATTCATGTATAAATGGAGATAATTCCATCATTCCTTCTTGTTCTTTTGGATTTAAAACGACTACCTCTGCCAAACTACCTACAGGAAAATTCACTATGATGGTCACTATTTCTTACATTTAATTATGTTAAAACGCTTCACAGTAATGAGAATGTCTGTATGTATTGCTTAGGGGGAAATTAGAAACCTAAAATGTCTGTCAGGAAAAGCCTAATCAGTAAGTCACAGTGTTTTACTTCTAATAGGGAAAGAATGAACTAATTCATAAAATAGGTACAGCTTTACCTTTCAATTACTATCAGCTATGGAGAAGTCATTTGGGCTGTCTAGGATGAATATTGTAACATTATCCTCAGTATTGTATAAATATGTCTGGTGAATTAACAGTAATGGGAAAGTTAAAGAACAAATCTTTAAATTCAATATTAGCCAAGAAGTTCCTAAAAAATTTTGAATGCGGAAATATTTAGGAACTCTGATCGTCTATAATAAATGTGCAGAATAAACGAGAAGCAAAGTGAATCGTCTGATTAGTGACTGTGTGCTCAGAGATTTGTGTCTGTTTTAGAGCTGTTGTGGCTTTAAACTCTCTCTCTCTCTAGATTATCTATTCATCTTCCTCTCTCTCGACCGTTGCTCTGCAGAGTTTCGGGAGCCGCGTGTGATCGAACTGTGGGAGGCTGCAAAGAGGGCAAACCTCAGCAAAGATGAGCTGGAGTCTCTCAAGGTGAGGCTCACAGTAGTTTTAGCTGCTTTGGTGCTCATTCTATGTCAGTCTGCCTCTAGGAAACAGTTTTTATATCAGCAAATTTGAACTCAAGAGGTTCAGCTTAGTAACTCATAACTCAAGTGCTCTTTTTGTGGAGGCAGTATTAAACGTATTACTTTGCCCTCCACTTCACATCCAAACCAAGATCAGATGGTTCACAGTTTGTAGCAACATTTCTGCTTTATTCACTGTTTCAAGTGTTGATCAGCTCTACTGTGCATGTAATTGAGCTTGAACTCGCCTCGCTCGGTTCATATCCATCTTTTCTCTGTCCGATTAGGAAGAGCTGCGTCACTTTGAGACCAAGGTGGAGAAGCACAGCCATTACCAGGAGCAGCTGCAGCTGTCTCACCAGAAGCTGCAACATGTAGAGTCTCTGGGTGACAAAGAGCACATCAAGAGGAACCAAGAGAAGTACAACACCCTCGCTGAGAAGACGAGGGAGATGAGCTACAAGGTAAGGAAAAAAGGACAATACCTTGAACAAAAGAAGACAGAAAAAAAACAGAGTTGTGTCCTCATTACTCTGAAACCCCTGCAGGTAGAACCTGTTTAACTAAACAAACATTTGTTTAGTTTTATCTGATGAATACAAGTTATTGGATGATTAATTATTTATATAATATAGAGAAAAAATGAGAAAACTGAGTACAGAAAATGTATGATTTTCCAAAAGGATGAAAGTCTAATTCTGTTAAATAGAAGTAAAGATTTTTCATTAGTGTTTCCTCCAAAATTATGCTCCTCCCATTAAAGAGACCGCATGCCATATCCATGGGATCACTGCCTGTAGTAAATTAATAAACATCTGTGACTGCTCAGTTTATTCCTTACATTTATTAACCTTTCTAAATAATGTCAGATCACATTAGAAGCTCTTGCTGTTTTCCGCTCTGTCACTCATGCAGACGAGCACTGAGCACTACAATCAGGGAAAGGTTGTAGTCATGATGAAGTGCAGCCGAGACGAAGCTTTTTAATTAAAATGGATTATTAAGGAAATAACGTTAACAAAGGATGAAATAAGGATTGTTCTGAAGAGGTTATAGGAGGCCTTTAAAAATAAAAATCAGTTTAATTTAGCCCTAGGACTGCTCACGATCCTCTCTTACCTCCAGTATAGACGCCAGTGAGCCGCTGCCTCTCCTCAGCACTGGTGCTCTCTGCTCGCCTAGAAACAAGGAAATCCAGAAGCAGCTCTACTGAACCAAAGTCGACTTTTTCAGTGCCTCCAAGGCTTTCCAAAAATTGAAGGACTCTTCAAAAACTGTCCATAGAGAACAATTTAACAGCAGTCTGTACTATTGTGTGTCCTCTATGCTTTTATTGTGAAGTGCTGATAGTGAGACTCTGACAGGAAATGCTGTGTGGTTGCCAGGGGTAACAGCCATTCCAAATTTGAGGATCTTAAGTTTTAAATGCTGTGAAAGAATCCATCCAGTAAATAAGGTAAACATGCCCACTGTTCTACTCAATGCCAGCATAGGAAATCCATATTATGTCATATTCTGAAACGAGTGCAGCTCTAAGGTCTAGTTGGATGGCGACATCATCGGCCGAAACATAAACATGATTCTTTAAAACCAAATCAGCATAAATGAGTTTTACCTGCACAAATCTGCTCAGAAGTAGCAGTAAAACCAGTAAGACCACTTTGGTTCAGTTCAGAGCTTAACGGTGGGACAGTGACCTTTGGATGAACTAAAAGATGATCGTCAACATCTCTGAAGCAAACGAATCACCGATGAACTTTCTCTCTTTGTTTTTTTTTTAACACACAAATGATCATTTTAATGGCACAGACCTGCACTAATGAAGCACTAACCATTCAGTGTAAATCTGCTTCAATCTGTAACGGACTGTTCACGTCTGAAATATCAGCAAATTCAGATTCTTTAAAGTACAACATACAGATTTAACAAAGTAGATCCAAAGCACAAAGTCTTTTTGAATCTTTTTGCACCCAAATCTAGGACTTTATAAAGCATGTTTTATTATCTTGTAGTATGTGTTTAATTTTAGTCCTTGAAGGTTGTTTTTTTTTTTTGTAAGAGTCAATATTCAGACAGAATTACATGGATTCTTTTTTTTTTAACTAAACTAAATAGGTTTTCAAAAAAATCAAAACTTGACGTGTTTCATCTTAATATTTTTAACACTAGAGATGAATAAATCATAAAAGTTTAAAACCAAACTTATCTCCATTTGAAAAAATAAAAAGGAAAACTCTATCTATGGTCTGAGCCAACACACCATCCAACATTTTAAATAAAGATAGTAACTTATCAAGCTTCCTTTACTCTGCAGGCACTGAGGGATGCTCACATACTGGTTAAGAAAAACAACTGCTTTCCAATAAAACACATTTAAGATATTTGCATCTATTTTTCTTTAGTGATCAAGATAAGTTTTCAGAATTTATGGATTGAATTTATTACATCATGTAAAAGTCTCTTAAATACCACTAATTATAGCTAACATTAATTAGAAAACCCTGTTTGTAGCACAGCAGCATCAGCCTAACATCCATGTTACCACTAGGGGGCAGGTTTTCCATCAGAGTATCGCCCAGGTTACCAGTCAGTAGTATAATTCTAAAGGTTGATCGGTGTATGTCTTTTTTTTAAGCTGATAGAATAATTCCCAATTGTTGTTATATTACAGAGATGTTTATGGGACTAACGTTATGTTACTCTTTGGTCTGTTTGACTGTTTTAAAAGTCAGTCATTTTCCAATTTAAACAGTCAAACTTTTTAAGGTGATTTGAAAAAGCAGCAGTTGGATAACTTTTGCCACCAAAGGAGATTTCTGTTTGCTTATCCCAAGATTTTTACTCATACTCTGCTCCATTTGGGGGGGAAAAGAAAGATCTGCTGTTTGAAATTCCACTATAAGTTGTATTTCAGTTCAGCACACATTGTTCTGATTAGATGATCATCTGAACCCAAAGCCGTAACTACAAGTGGAGAGCATTACTTATCGGTGGTCCCTACAGCCACTGTAACAATAAAAACTGGAAAAGACCTCCTCCAAGCGGCTCATTTGTTTGTTTTCAAAATAACTTGAATAGCTTTGGGCAGATTTTGCTCAAATGTTCACAGAAGGGACGTATTATAACCATTGATAAATGGTTATAATAAATTCTTAAAAAAAGACCAAACTATTTGAAGTGGTCTCTGATGCTCTACCTTTATATTAATCTCCTGTGTTGTATCACAGTAGAAACTAAACTTATATTTAAAGTCCGGGTAAATCTCAAATCTGACTAACATGTGCCTCTTTCTTTGTGATTTCAGATGAAGAAACACCTGCAGGATTTGTACAATAAGATTTCTCGTCAGGGTCTGCAGCACAACGAGCTGTAAAAGTCCTGAAGGCTCATAAAAGACTCAAACAGCCTGTTTGAACTGTGGAAAGAAATTCCTGTCAGCTACTGAAAGAAAAGAAAAAAAAACAGGTTTCTACTTCTGTTTTGTGAGTGAATGATTGAATCATTTTACACAGTTTGCAAATCAGATGCACATTCTTTGTTTAACAAAATGATCAAATGAAACAAGTTGCTAATGGAAAAATGTATACCAATAACATTTATTGTAATTAGAAAAAATAATTAAGGAAATGCAAAAAGGATATTTTAGCACTTAAGGCCAATATTATTCTTGTTATACAATAGAATATACAGATCCGCATTTTGCTGCCGTCACTGTTGCTAATTATAGGATGGTTCCACTGAAATGATGTGAATTTAATGAATCTAAAATGTAAATGAAGCAGGACATAAAATCCCAACCTTTAATTTTCATAAATATAGAAGCCAGCAGTGTATATTGATGAGGACCTAAACATGTTTAATCCATGTAAAGAACTTTTTGGAGTAAAACAGGAGAATCTGTTATTATTTACAAGTATTGCAGTAAAGAAACAGCATGTGGTGACATTACGAGGATATCATTGGTATATTGTTACATTTTCATGACTCGTTCTCTTATTTTCTCTTCCTCAGAGACATTAGGTAGAAAACTGAAGCTGTAAAGATGTTAAATACCGAAAAGTTTGTCTAATGATGTTCGAAATTAGAGAATCTGGAACCCAAATGGTGTTTTCTATCATCAGTGTGTTCCCTGCAGCAGAAGCATTGATTTCTAAGATGAAAAATGTCAGCTGATTAGTCGACTGTGTCCTGCTCAGCCCACACGGGCTCAGATTAATGTCATTTGCACCTGGGATCCAACTCTAAGCTGCTTATTTCAACAGAGCGCTTCGCCACTTTGACGTGGAATGATAGCTCTATGAGATGGGACTATTTACACTCAATTGTTGGTTTCACTGCAACAACGCGAGCTTGATCTGATTGTTAGATCACATCCTGCTGCAAACCAAACAATGGCTGCGTGTAAATGTCACTCCAGCTTAACTGATGGTAACAGCCTGTCTCTGTTTGTCTAAATCAATCATGACTTCGGTGCCGTTCCTTCCTAATCAAGTCAGTTTTTATTGAAGCATAAAAAACATTTATAAGCGCCATGCAGTCAGAGTTCTAATTTAAAAACAAGTTACACTTGACAAGATAGCAGCAGCATAAAGTCGACCCACACGTTATCATAGTCGCAGTGGAATGGATTGTTTGTGGAAATGACAGCCGGCTGGCAAACCTGTGGGTGTGTTTAAGTACAGCAGCAGTTCAAATGGCCGACTGCGTGCAGGCTCTCCAGCTCATTGAGATATTCAGAGGAGGGATCGGGGGGGCTGCAGTAGAAAACTGCTCTGAAAGGCTTTTGGAGTTGGGCGTCAGCTTGGTGGCCCCCGCCACCTGCTCTCCTGCTGAGTCAGCCTGTCCTCTCTGCCCTGAACATGCTCCGCCCCCACTCTCTGAGCCGTTTCCATGGCAGCAATGTCGAGGTGGGCGTACCCGATGGAGTCTTTGTCTGATTGGGGGGGGAATTCGGGAGTTAATTCACATCATGCTTTAACTCACTGAATGAAACATAAATCTGAGTCTTTAGCCACATTAACTTCTGATACCTGTAAAATACATTTTTCCATTTATGCATCGATTTGGAATGAACTTACTTTAATTATCAAACATTTAAATATTTGGTTTGAAATGTTGTACATTTATTTTTTACATTGAATAGCTTCACATTCACATTTGCTATTAAACCGTATTAAATATCTTAATTTGTTTCTTGCTTCTTTTGTTTCATCTCCCTTTTTCAGAGTAATTTTTAAACAGCGATTTAACACTTTATATCAACAAACTAAGGTAAATGCTGTTAAGGATCTCTTTATACATAATTTAGAATATAGTTTACAATATAGATAGAAAATAGATGTTGAGTTGGCTGCTCTGTTTGACTGAATCTGACATTTCCAAACAAATCAATAAACAAATAACCTCCACATGCTGTATTGCTGTACAAGAGAAGGTAGGAGAGTAAAATGTGCATCCAGGACCTGGAAAAAACAACTGATGTAAAATATTGGTCTATTTTTCTGTTTTTGTTCTTACTTTGTCTGTAGAGCTGCAGGAAGTCATGTCTCATAGCTCTGTATAGACCAGAGTCGTGAGTGGAGTACAGTGGCTCTTTAGTGTTTGAGATATTAGCGTAGTTACCACCACAGTCTGTCTGAAGGGCAGCGGATAGAGACCGAGGAGATTCTTGAACGGATGGGATGAAAGCTGAAGGAAAGGAATATATCAAAGGTTGTTGCCTGAGTATGAATTAATCATTTTCTTCTTATCAAAGAACAGGAGCAAAGATGGTGCCTGCTGCCATTCTTCTCCTAAGCTGTGCTTTCCAACCTATTCTGGGGGATGCTGAGGTTTCTCCTGACCTGAAGGGAGAAGTTTTCCATCTTCTCTCATTGCAGAGTTCAAACTAATTGTGCCTACAATTCAGACATGGCATTAGAGCACCTTTAAAATAAACCGAGGACCCTGTGCTCCTTTAACTCTCACATAAAGTACATCAGGGGATCAAAACCATAGCTTGATCCGAATACCTCAAATTCTAGCCCCTACCTCTCGTTCTTAGCTCCTATCCTTTCACAGGGTCAACAGTAAGAGCTCTATCCAGGGCAGGAAAGGAACCTTGGACTGCTGTGCTGAATCTGGACAGCCTTCAACCTTATGAACATCGTTACACATGAATTCAGAGGTCAAATTAGGGCTACAGACTACTGGAAAAGTTACAATAGCACGTTATGTGTACATGTGAAGGAATAATGTGTTTTTGTTAATCACGTGGGCTGCAAAGGATTATGGGCAAGTATATAGCTCCAAGCGGTGGCTAGGAACGTCATGAGATCTCTATGTTTAAAGAATTGGTACTCGGAAGCATCAAGTTTTCTATTTCTAGCTCTTTCCTTACTTTCTAGCACTATTTCAATCAAACTTATATTGGAGACTGATCGTTACCTGATGGCTTTAGTGTTCTTACTGATTTCAGGTACTCAGATCAAGTCCATTATTTTTATTGAACCAAAGATGGTTATACTTACTACATGGTGAGGATGTTCTGAGAGCACCGAGCATTAGAGGAGGAGGTGGAGGGGGAACTGAGGGTGGTGAACAACACAGCATCCTCCTCTGACCTTTGAGTTTAACAACATCCTCACTGTCCTCGAGTTTCTCCTTTGTACTCGAGTCTGTCAAGAGAATATTTTATGACATTAGAACAAAACAAAACTAGCTTCGCTTTCCTAGTCCAGGTTAAAATGTTAGTGTTTCTGAAGAAATCCAAAAATATGAAAGTCTTATTTGAATTATATGCAGATTGTATTAAATTATTATGGGATTTTGCTAATATTATAAATAAACAAATGAATATGGTTGATTATTAAAAAAAAATGGTTAACCTTATTGGTCATTCTTACCTTCTGTTTTGGTAGAAAAGGAAGGAGAAAGATCTGTTAATGAAGAGCCTTTACCCTATGAGTTATGAGAGATGGAAAGACATTATTTAATGTGTACTTTCAACTTTTTTTGCTATGATTATGAAAAAAATGCTTTGACATTATTTACAAATAAGTAACTCAAGAGTTTAAAGCACATTTTATTAGGCCCCCTTTAATCTGGAACGATTTAAAAAATCCTATTTAATATTTAATATGACAAATAATCAACCCTAACAACGTTGCTCTGGGTCGTTTATTTGAAAGAAAAATAAGGCATCATTTTCAAAATATAACATATAAATTGAAAAGTGTGGCGTTAATATGTATTTTACCCTGATACCCTTAAATGAAATCCAGAGAAACTAAATGTCCTTTGAAGTAATCTAATTGGTAAACAAAAAGCATCATAAAGACCAAGGAATGCAGCAGACAGGCCAGGGATGAAATTAGGTTACCTGACTAAAGAGCAGCCAATGTAATGAAAACCTGTAACTACCTCATGTTATCCCTTCATCAGAAATGTGCAAAAAGGGGTAGTTAGGATTGATTCATGCATGTCTGAGTAATCATCATTAATCCTGCTTTCTCAGCAGCAGCTTCAACCTGGAGTGGCCATGATAGATGTACTTATCCGCCGCCTCCAGGAAGCATCTACCTGGACTCTCACTTTCTCTTACCGAAAGCGTTGATATGAGGCAAACTGCAATACTTTCTGTTCAAGGTTTACATAAAGCAGCTCTTTTAGTAGCTAATCTGCACAGTGACAGCAACTGTTCCTTTTTCCAGCAAATGCCTGATTCCTAAAACAGTTTTTCCACCGTGAGAGATACTGGATTTCGTTCGGCCTTATTAAAGAGGAGCCTGATCCTCGGAAGTCTCATGATACATTTGATGTCATCAACAAGGTGAAACCCACAAAGCGAAAGGCAGCATCGCACTGACTGCAAGTGTCTTCTGAGTTCAAAGAAAACAACTATTTCACAACTTACTGAAACAAAGATATCAACCAAAACTGTCAGGAATGGCAGTAATGGGATAAGTAGTCAAGAAGCAGGGAGGTGACTCTGGAGGAGTTTCAGAGTTTTAATTCGTATCAGCTGTGTGCTCATCATATCTGGCTTTAATGCAGGAGTAGCGAGACAAAGGCTGCTGTTTAAGTAAAAGGCATAAGAAGTATTTTTGAAAATTTGACGTAAATAGTCTAGGATGCACATGAAAAAAGATGTCCTGGAGAAGAAAAGATTAAAACCAAAGTTCAGCAGCTTCCCTAATCACCTATGATGAAACATGGAGATAACAGCTTCATGCTGAGAGTATCGATGGGGACAATTGAAGAAGCAAAAAGCAAAACCTATGTTTTAGTTTTGTTGAAATAACCTTATCAATGTTCAGAACCAAATGGCCTATGTTCAAACTTCCCAGTTTGACGTATTTGCAAACAAGAGCAGATATAAAATGAAGACCAAAATCTTTGCAGATAAACCCTGAAAACGTTTCTCCAGATAAATGGCCTAATGTGGGGAACTTTGCAGAATTATATTAGTTTGAAAAAGTTTATGAATACATTTACTGTAGATTTATTTGCATATAATTAATTTAGTCTATAGGTATGATGCTCTTCAGTAGCTCTGAGTAATACCAGTGAAATAAAGTCGTCATCATTTAGGGAGATTTACTTCAAGAGCATATTTTCCTTAGTGTTCGATGGTGTAATTTAGTCATATAAACCATGAGCCACAGACCAGGGAGGCAACAGGCAGTAAATTGTTGTGTTTTTTTCTCTCCCTCTCATAGTTAGTTGGCAGGAACTATTAGAGGGAGACAGCTGCAGACAGAAGGGCTTCACATTGAATTAATAGGGGCTAGCAGTGAGGAGGAGGAGGAGGAAAAGGAGGGCAGAAGGTGAAGAGAAGAGGATGCTACAGATTTAAAAAGCACCACTGACGTCTTTAAAGGTGGCAGACATGAGACAAAGGGTGGCGGGCTCCTCCTGGAGAACTGTCTGACAGCGAGCCAATTTCATGGTTTTCTCCTCCCACAGCAACAATAACAGAACCATCCAGGTCTTCAGTGAAATGGTGCGTCACGTCGTTTATCTCTACAGACTGGACGGTGCTCATGGAGTCAGACACAGGCTTGTTTTATTCTGTTAAAGTACTGAAACATGAGGAACGTAAAATAAAGAAAAGTAATTAGCGTTTCATTCGACAGGACTTTCTGTCGGTTTCATCGCTGCTCGTTTGCTCCATCAGTCACCTTTTGTTTCTTCACACACATTCTGCTTAACGAACACAAACGCTCCCTGATATATATGGTAAAATAAAATAAAAAAAAACGTTAAAAACTTGCTCGACTTTGATATTTTTTCTAGAGACAAAAGGATGTCTCTGTTCACAAACCCGCGGAAAATTAATTAGACAGCGCAGGGGCGTCTTCTGGGGACTTTTCAGGTTTTAGACAAAAGTATAAAAAGGAAAAGAAAACGGGGCCTGCAGGCAGGATGATGATGGGCACCTATAATGATAATTGGCCTCTTACTTCTAGGCTTCAGCAATGTTACTGCAAAGCCCAGAAAAGAGCTGGCTTTGTTTTACTGTCACCTCAGTGTTTGAATCTCCTCACCATGTCTTTGTGGTTCTCTGCCCAAAAACATCGAAAGTCATTTGGACCGGACAGCTACATGTCCAAGCTCTTGGTAGTGACAGAAGCATGTATAACAAGTTTATTACTGTATGTCATATCTAACCAGGGACTCTATGGATATTTTACATCTAAGTTTTAGAAAGACCAACAGAAGGACACAGCTGGACGGACGGACAGAAAGTGTCGCACAGATGGACAAAAAGAAAGTTGAAAGAAAAGAAAGAAACACAGACTGAAGCTGTCTACACGATGGATGAAAAGACAGATGGCAGCATACAGACAGGGTATGAAGTCTGGAAATGCAAATTGTATTTTTTTACTTGTCTTTCTTCATATTTATCCAGATTAAATCAAACTGCAGAAGGACTCTGATAAGTCGCTTCCTGTTCCCACACAGAAGATTACATTTTTGTTTTGATTCGTGGAGCAATACAGTAACTTTAAACTCCAACTAAATGTTTTTCATGCTAAATAGACATACTTTTAATCACCTGGAAGATTATTAGTCTCATTTAGCTCTTTTAGCTTTCCACGGATGTTTAAATGTCTTTATTATCAAGCATCCGTTTAAAGATAATTCATGGAGCGTAAATAATATGTAGGAGAAAATGCAAGCAATGATCATCTTTAGCTTTAATAAGTTTTCCTACTTATCAATTGGTTTTGTTAAAAATAGCAGGAACGGACAACATGAAGCATATTGCTCAATTCTGGGGTTCAGTTAGAGGATTTTGCTTGTTCCGTGTAAAACTGTGGTGTTTACCTTTAAAAAGCTACATTAGCTCAGGTTGAGAAATTTGAGTCTTTTAAGTCTGTATTTCATGTCTTCTGTCCTCGATATTATAAATTTACTTTACATTTTATTTACATTTCTTTTATTTTGAAAAATTAAAACGAAGTAAAAACTTATTGAGGAATCAAATGAAAAAGTCAAAGTAGAATCCTTCATATTGCATTAGAAAAGTACTGATACCTCCCTTCGTAAAAATGTAATCAAAAATGTCAATGTATTTGTAGGAGTTTGTGATAAAAAAAAGTCTGCAATAAAGAAAAATAAGGAATAATACAAGACCAGCTTTTTCAAACAGAAAAAATACATTTTTTAGTGTTTGTTTTCTTCCCTATTTTCGGTGATCTCTTTGAAATAAAGTGGATAAACAACTATCATGCTTGTCGGGCCTCAAGATTAATACAGAATGCGTCATTGTAAAATGTAAAGGGTGAAGCCTTTAACAGCAGCGAAAAGGAAGCTGGTCAGAGATTGATAAAACTACATAAAGCATAATTCTGGAAGAAACCCTGAGACCAGAAGATTCATAACCCAAGACTTGCAGCTGCAACTGAGAGGTGGATCTATAAAATAATGATTCGGAGGGGCTGGATACAGATGCACTGCATGCTTTTTGTAGACTTCTGTTTGACAGCTGTGTTTCCTCCTACTTTACTGTTATTTTCCACCTCAATACTGTCTACATAAAATCTCACTGAAATACATTAAAATTAATGACAAGAAAGTCTGAGGAAGCTCAATATTTTTCAAAGGAGCTGTATTATTGCAGTATTATGTAAGGGGATTGTAAGGGGAAAAAAAGAATATGAAAAACGTCAAATGTTTGTTTCTTTCTTAAGTTCTTTTTATGAATTTGTGCATAAATTTGGCTTACTGGTTTGAATTTCACAGTATCTCCTGGGAACAAATATATGGTGTTTCTACCCAACTCCCAAAAGGTCTCAGTTTTTATTAATATCCTAAGAAATAAACTGATGGCTTTATTACAATATTTTATTTAACTGCAATATGAGAGCAAAGACTCGGAAATGTTCAAAAAGAGAAAACGAAAACATTTCCCCCCCAACAGGTACCTGCAGTTTTCCAGAGACCAATCCGGCAGGGGCTGCCTGAGCCGTGGGTGTGGACCGTCCCTCACGGTCCACAGTGGTCACCCTCTCACTGCCCCAGGAGTGTGATCGCTGCATCATCCACTGACACTGAGCCCTTAGTTTTCTGGGGCCCCTCATTAACATCTGCTCCTGACTACCAGCTCTGTCTGTGCTGGTGTTGCTGCTCAGGTCTGTGGTACCTCTCTGAGGAGACGGCTCCCTCAGTGTCAGGGCCTGGAGGAGACTCCTGGGTGTATCGTACCACCGTCTGAGCAGGCCTGGGATCTGGTACTCCTCACTTTGCCTGCAAGATGCTCTGGAGGCACATCTGGATTGGCAGGTGTTCTCCACAGTAATCAAGGGCTGAAAAGGTAACGAAGGAGGTGCAGATGGAGGTGAAGAAGGGGGATTAAGAAGAGCAGGAGGTCCGACTCCACAGTCATTATCCTCTCCTCCAGCTTGACTGGCCATGTCCAGACTCCCATTACATGAAGAATAGCTCCCTGAATAAGACGACTGACTGCCGGTCGCTATTCCAATCCCACTGTCTAGGGAGCTCTGCCGGTCGCAGTCATTAAGCCCCCGATGCTGGGACTGCATGGAAGACTGACAGCCTCCTAAGCCCTCCCTTAAGGTGCCATAAAGTCTGTCATCTGATCGGGTCAAAGCCTTCAGTGTGGAGGCCATCTCATTGGAAAGGTGCAATCTGACTGACGGCTCCACCCAAAACGGAAACCTGCCTCCGTAACTTGCATCTGACTGACTGGATGAGGAGCTGGAAAAGCTTTGATCGTCCCCGGCAACAGAAGCGCTGCAGCTGTAGGTGGAGGCTAGAGAGGAGGAGAAAGTCAACCGATCTGGATCAAGTTGTTAGCAAACAAAACAGCTGGAGGTACAGTAAACGGAACAGACAACTGATCCAGGAGAATGAGGTTTAACTGCTGTCATCTGGTGCAAGCACACCTGTGCAGGCAGTTGGTGTTAATTAACTGTCCTGACTAATGCAAATATAACACTGCTGAAAACAGCCTAACACCCTGAACTACAATGTTCATTAGTGATGTGCTGGCTGATGGAAACCTAAAGGAACGGTTTGCAGCAGGACTTACATGAGCTGCTGGCCAGACTGCACTGAGACAACATGCTGAGTCTCTTCTCCAGGTCAGACGTCTCCTGGCTGATGCGTTTCTCCGCTGATCCAGGGTCTACATCTGGATCTGCTGTTCATATAGAGAAAGAAATAATAAATAAGGAACATAAAGTATTTGATCTGTGTAGCTTTTAGACAAAACAGCAACAGAAGTCCTTCCAATTTTTTTTTTAAATGTCTGTTGCCTATAGATCAGTGGTTCTAAATCCTGGTCTTCCACCAACACTGCTCTGCATGTTTCAGATGTCTCACTGTTGCTTCACACCTGCTTCGAATAATTTAATGAGCTCCTCAGCCGCCATCAAGCGTTGTAGAAGCCTGTTAATTATCCCTTTATGTAAGCCAGGTATGCAAGGAGACACCAAAAACTAACTGGACAGTGGTGTTTTTAAAAGAAACTTTACCCAGCACACACACCAGCTAAAGTTAAACCAATACATTTTAAGAAAACAAAATGTTTAAGTTAATCCTTTAAATGACTAAATGTTTTTTGTAGCAAAATTGTACCACAGCAGCCTGCATTACAGCAACATATCCAACACAGACAACAGAACAGCCGCCATTAAGGCCAGTTCACTAACATCATTTGATGAGTTTTACTACAAACTCCTGCCTTCACATCAAATCAAATGTCGGTTTAAAATTTTTCTAAATCTGTGTAACGTCCTTAAAAGGTCAATTTGAAGAAATATTTGCCGTATTTCAACTTCTAGAAAATAGGTTGGGATTTGTGAAGAGTGGTTCACCCCGAGGAATCAAGAAAAGACCAACGCTAGAGACACAAACCCAGTTTTATTACATTATATTAATTATGTTTATTTTGCAGAAACACTTTTATTCCTCCCTGTTTGTACTGTGGCACTGTTACAACCGGCCTTTCTCTGATCGCTAATGTTAAACCTTTGTGGCATTATCTCTATATTACAATGATCCCATACAGCTTTAGCTTCAGTTGGAAGGGAATTAATTGCTGAGTAAACAAAAACAAGCATTACATTTGTAGTTTTAATTAGAACAGTCTTGTAACATGTTTTTCTGAAAGCTTATATCTCATGCAATGAGTGTAAATGTGACATCTCCCAGGTGTGCTTGCTAATAACAAGCTCATTGAGAGCACAATATAGAGTAAACCTCAGCTAATTACACATCTAATCTCTGGTAAACATACAAACACATGCTGAAGTGTGTGTTTGCCTCTGAGTTATGGTGGGTCAGTGTGTTTGTGTGTGCGCATGTTTCAACAGTTGAATTCCTGGATCTGTGCCTCTGGGCTGCAGCTAGAAGATCAGATGCCAAGTTTCTCCACTACGCTATGCCAGGGCTCAGGTAACATCTGCTAACTCTGCTGCTTTATGCTGTTTATAGCTTCTTCTGAGCACAGAGTGACCCAGGAATAATAAAAAAAACAGTATAGGTGGGAAAACATTTAAAGAAAAGGAGCATGGGAATTAAATGTTGACTCAAATAAGAGGTTTGCTCTAATTTTGCTTCATTTTATCCAGATTTATGTCAAGCTAAACTTGTTTAGTACAGAAATAAAACATGTTAGACATAAATACATACAACATTCTTGATGAAAACATGATCTTGACCTTCAAGTATAAAGGGTGTCCTATTTTCAGTCAGCCATAAATTTGAAGTTGAAGGAAAGCCTACAGGTAATGATCTGAGGAAAATGTAGCTTTGACTATAGTTTAATAACAGAATCTGAATGGGTCAAAAATGTCTTATTGATTTGGTGACCTTTAATCTTTTTTATTTTGCTTTTTGGTGCATCCAGGGGCAGAGCTAGAAGGTGGACCAGATTATTTTTTTTCCCTGTAAGAATATAATTCACCGCCTCTGTAACAAGCAGTTCCCCTCCAAAACAACCGGTGGCAGCAGAGATGCTCTCAGGGGGAATGTCCCAACTTATTTGATTTTTCTTTTTTTATTTCACAAATAAACCAAATGACAGTAATTAATCATAAGACAAAAACAAGAATACTCTTTTCAGAACTATGTTTGTGCTTCATAGAGAATAAGGGAAAGTTCTGTTTCTCTGCAGTTGTGAAGTAGCTCAACCCATTCAAAGTGTATGTGATGCAGAACCATAACTGATTCATTTAGAAAACCATCCATCCATCCATTGTCTTTACACCCTTGTCCCTAATGGGGTCGGGAGTGTTGCTGGTGCCTATCTCCA
>JAUZNJ010029060.1:0-15651 GCA_034780135.1 Jordanella pulchra | reverse complement strand
ATATGTATGTCAAACATATCCTACTGTTAGTTTTGATGATTATGGCATATATGTAAAACCCAGTGTCATATTTCAGGGAATTATAATTTTCATTATTGACTCTGCTGTTTCATGTTCCTCCTGTTAGCACTCTCTAGGCTCTCCACAAGGTTTTGGTTGGGCCAGATTTCTGACTGAGTGTTAAAATGTTCATTGATCCATGGAGTGGTGCTTTGGCAGCCTGAGCTGGAGCCAAGTCTATGTGTGGTGGTTGCTAACACACAGGCTCCATCTGCAGGCCGCAGTTTTGAGAACTTTCCCTCAAACTCTTGAACAGCCTGTCCTTCACAGTCCTCAAGTGCTCCTCGTGGACATTTTTCTGCCAGACTTTTTCCTTCCACTCAGCGTTCCTTTATCGTGCTGAGCTCATTAGCAGTGAGCTTTTGGAGCTTCCCCACCTTGTGAATGCTGTCAGTGTTTGTCTGCTGGACTATTGTCAGATCTTCAATCACCCTTTACATCTACACTTTACTTTAATTACATTTCTGTTCCTTTCCAAACTGGTTTTGTTGATCATTTAAAGTTTCAAAGAAACTAATGTTTAGATCATTCTAGTTAAATAAGATGACCCATTTATCAAACTGCTTGTTTTGAAAGAAAACCATACAAACAAAAAGCGATACGATCAATGATAAAAATTAGTACATATTTGTGTTTTTTTTTTGTTTTTTGCTTTATTCATTTTTAAAGTTTTTTTAAAGATTATTTTTTAGGCTCCAGTTGCCTTTATTTTTGGTATTTTGAAAGTATGCGTACAGGAAAGTTGGTTACAAGAGAGAGGAGAGACATTTGGCCAGGATTCCAACCTGTGACAGCGGATATACAGGTCATGCACTCTACCTTAGTGCCACAACAGCTCCCATTAATTCATAAAGTTGTCTTAAAATCAAATTATTTTAGTTCTGCGCTTCGCTTGAAGTTTATTCAGTGTTTTTCATGTGCAGGTCGAGGAGCTCACCAGTGTGTATGAGGAGGTGGACGAGGAGCAGTACTCCAAAATGGTACGAGAGAGGCAGGAGGATGACTGGATCATCGACGATGGTGAGTTCCAATGCTTGTGAAACCACTTCTGTAACATGTGCTAAAACGGGGGGGTCATTCCTAGTAATGCCTTCCTTCTTTCAGATGGTACAGGATACGTTGAAGACGGGCGAGAGATCTTTGACGACGATTTAGACGATGATGTTGTTGAAAGCAGAGGTGAGAAATGTGACCCGCTTTGGAAGAGTTGGAGCAAATACGGATGCCATAGCAAGCATTTCGTCTTTGCTTGCAGGAAAAGGGGGGGCAAAAGGAGGAGAGTCGAAGAAAAGTCTGAAGAAATCTGCCCTAGCAAAGCCGAACACCATCAAAAATCTGTTCATGAACAGCAACGTCAAAAGACCCGCAGAGGTTTGTATTTATGAGCATGGATGGCAAGACAGGCTCCCCCTGAAGTTTGATTTAAGTCACTAAATGCAAACCTTTGATTTTATTTGTTTCTCACAGAAAGATGTAGATCTCTCCAAAGATGACCTGTTAGGGGATATTTTACATGATCTGCACAATGAGGTTTGTATAAAGTATCGAATGTTACATCTGGTTCAGTTGGGGAAACATGGTTCCTAATGCAAAGCTTTGATGGGACATTAGATCTGTTTGTCTTTTTTGTTTCCTGCCCTCTTCATCCTCTCTGTTCATCTGCTGTCCCAGAAACAGTCCGTCCTCAGTCCTCCACCCGTGGTCACCCTGAAGAAGAAGAAGCCTGTGGGATCAACTATGAACCCGTTCTCTATCAAACCTCAGATGCCAAAGGTAAACCATCCCTGACCTACATGTAGTTTTACAGCATCTATTGCAGACGTCTCACAGTTAAATGACGATGCAATGCCCTGATGTAGGCCAAGGTGATCCGACCTCCTCCTTCGGAGCCGTCCCCCCGGCGACCAGTCCGTCATCCTCCCTCCACAGCTGAGGTTCCTGTGGAAAAGCATGAAGCAGAGGTGGAGGAGCCCAAAGAAGAGCGAGGTCAGAAAGACTCTCTGCAGCTTTTCTGCTTTTGAACTGCCTGACAAAAACATCAAACCGACTGTGAGGCTCTTGTTTGTTACAGAGGACGACAGCCTGGCGTTGGAAGGGGTCGATTTTGATGAACCAATGGAAGTTGACCACGAGGAGGAGAAGCCTGTAGCTAAAAATGATGCCAAACTTCAGCCTAAAGGAGAGACGGCAGCAGCTGAAGTAAAAGTTAAACCTCAGGACCCAGTTCTCCTGTGAGTTTTTGTGTGTTGACCTTTTGCTTTAGTCGGATGTTCTGTTAGCAGCGCTGAAGGAACATAAAGCTGTTGCGTTGTTGTCAGTTTTTTAAAATGAAGCAGAAACGTCTCATTCTTGGGATTTTTCAAACTAATTCTGCTCTGGATTATTAGGATTTAGACAGCGTGTGTTTGTCTTGATAGTAAAAGATGTTTTATTCCTTGAGGAGTTTTTGCCTTTTCTTTCAGATGCAGTTCGAGGCTATGAAGATCAAACCTGTCTGAGGATTTTTAACTTATTTTAAAACCCAGACAAATATGGTTTTAAAAAGCGATCTAGATTATCTTGTTTTATTTCATTGCCGATCAGACTCAGATTTTTGGAGTCTCATGTTTTTTGTGATCCTGTTCTCTCAGTGCAGCCAGGTGAACGAGAGCGTGCAGCACATCACGCCCGGTCCTGAATCACTCTGATGAACTAATGGTGCCTGTAGAGGCAACTATGGTTGATAGAGGAAAGCTCATTTTACATGGCTTTCTATTGTAAAAACATGTGACCGTTTAAAGAATATTTATCTTTTAAACTTGCAGAATCCACCCTTAAGATTTAGAAAAGTCATTTTTTTCTCAAATCTTTTTCTTGTTTTCAGGCCCAACCGAGTTGGAAGCTCTTGGGGTCAAGAGGAGGAGAGTGGAGGCGGTGAAGCTCCTGCAGAGGTGCAGGTTGACTCCAGCAGGCTCCCCCTGGTGGAGGGAGCGGATGGAGAACAGGTCTTCCGCTTCTACTGGTTGGATGCTTTTGAAGACCCATACAACCAACCAGGTATGGCACCTTTATACGTGTGGTGAAAACAAACAGAATATAATCTTTTAAAATCCGAGCAGTCACGGCTAATCTGGTTACGTAGGGGTCGTGTATCTGTTCGGGAAAGTGTGGATCGAATCGGCGCAGTCTCACGTCAGCTGCTGCGTCACTGTGAAGAACATCGAAAGAACCATGTACCTCCTCCCTCGGGAGTTTGTAAGCATCACACGCTCAGAACGGCGGATATGTTTCTCTATTAACTCAAAAGTTTGTTTAAACGTAACAATAAAATGTAGCTGTGTGTGAATAAAGTTGCCGGATCTGTTCTTGGTGCAGAAAACCAATCCAAAGACTGGAGAAGCGTCAGACACGCCGGTGGGGATGATGGATGTTTACCAGGAGTTCAACGAGCTCTCCGAGAAGTTTAAGATCATGAAGTTTAAGTCGAAGGTCAGCACCAGTTTTGGTTCGACAATGAATGCTTTTAGGAACGAGGCGTCCGTACTGATGAATTGTTGGGTTTTTTTCTCTCTCTCTGTGCAGAAAGTGGAGAAGAACTATGCTTTTGAAATCCCTGATGTACCCAGCCAATCCGATTACCTGGAAGTCAGATACTCTGTAAGCAGACACACACACACGTGAGCAAATATCCTGACATCCAACCCTCTCCGATTCATTCATTGCTTTGGTTAATTTCGTTTTTACAGGCAGAGTTTCCTGCTTTGCCATCAGACCTTAAAGGATCCACTTTTTCCCATATTTTTGGTACAAACACCTCCAGTCTGGAGCACTTCCTTCTCAACAGGAAGATTAAAGGTCCCTGCTGGTTGGACATCAAGACCCCACGTAAGAAAGATGTCTGCACTGTCAGTTGATCAGTAGCATCAGATGTTCTCTCTGCAGCTCTAACTTCTCCATCTTGTCTGTGTCAGAGCTGATGAGCCAGCCAGTCAGCTGGTGTAAGGTGGAGGCCCTCGCTGTGAGAAGTGACCTGGTTTGTGTGATCAGAGATCTGCCACCTCCCCCCCTTACAGTCATGTCCATCAGCCTCAAGACTGTCCAGAACCCAAAGACACACCACAATGAGGTTAGAGTGACAGCTGGATGCTGAAGTATTTTGTTCTTTCCAGTAAGGTGGGAAAAATGTTACTTTTTTTTATACTTAAAAGTAGTTTAAAAAAACATTTCCATAATCTGTTTAAAGCATCCAAACAGGTTTCTCTAGTGGTAAACTGATGGGATCCATGCTTTAATAAAAAAGGACCGTCCTGATTTTGTGTTTCGGCAGATCGTGTCCCTCGTTGCTCTTGTTCACTATAGCTTCCATATGGATAAAGCTCCTCCTCAGCCCCCCTTCCAGACTAACTTCTGTGGTGAGTTATTCATTCAAATGGGGGAGAAGATATTTTGATATTTATGTAGTAATTGTGATTAAGTTGCTTCCTTCTGGTCAAGCTGACCTCTTTGAGCACTTTACACTGCAGCCTAGTTCTCCTAGTCACACCAATGGTGATAAGTGTTGCCAAAGAGTACAACAACACGTGGAAGCAAGAAGCTGGAATCCATCAGACTTTTTGGATTGGGAGTCGAACCACTCGCCCCTTTTTAGTCCCAGTGTCCCAGTTAAGGATTTAATCAAATAATCAGTTTAGGATTGATTGTCCATTAATGGTTTATAAGATTAGGATTATTTTTTGTTTTCGAATTAGCAGAAAATGCCAACTGAACCCTATAAGTTGTGATATGAAGGCAAATTTTTAACTGCAAGCTTCATATCATACCATTAATCTAATGTTGCCTTCTGTGTGTCATCAGTTAATTACTATAAATTAAGCTTAATAAAAGTAAATCAATTATTTAAAAACGTAAGAAGCTAAGATAAACAGTTCAAATCAAATTGAGAAAAACTGATTTAAAAGGTTATTTACTAAGCTATATCAGCATTCATTTTGTGTATAAAAAAAAAAAAAATTCTTTCTTTCTGTAATTATTTTTCTCTCTTATTACAGAAGAATTTTTTATTTATTTTTATTACCATTTTAGGGAAACTGACTCTTTTTGATAATTAAGCCGATCTTGATTTTTGCCATGAAAATACTTATTTTCTGATGTTACAGAAGGAAGGAGGTCTTGTTCTGCCCTCCAATAACACTCTTGGCTTAATAATCAAAGCATCTCACTGTGCGCCTTATAAAGGATAAAAGGAATGTATTCAGTATTTTAGTATCGCCACCGGTAGCATGTTGTAGGAAAAGTATTTAACCTTTCATGTTATGGAAAGATCCTCTTGATATGAGGGAAATGTGCTTCCTTTTATTTCATTATAAGTTGACTGATAAGATCTATTAACTTAAGATTATTCCTTAATCATTTCCTTGAATTTCTATCCCAGTTGAAAACTTTAATGTCTACAGATGTGTTAAAAAATAAATAAATTGTTATCTACCTTAAAACTAACACTGAATCCTTTTATATTGTTTTTCCCCTCAGTGATCAGTAAACCATCCGACTGCATTTTTCCTTATGACTTCAAAGATGCCTTGAGGAAGAAGGTGAGTGATCACTTAGAGGTAAACATTGGCCTGATTTTGCTGCTGTTTAAATAATAAAATGCCTTTTGCCTGTTTCAGAACTTCATTCAAATTGCTCTGGACTTTTTTGCTTTTATGTACAATAATTATGTTATTGAGAGCTTCCAGAGTACATTAAACAGCAAAGTGCACCCTCTAAATAAGAGCGAGCCCTAGAAATGTCAAAAGAGATGGTTTTAAACATTAATAGAATGATCCTTCATGAAATTTCACATATAAACAGAAAAAAAAGCCAACCTCTGTGTGTTTGCAATGTTTGAAAAGTGAAGGAAAAATATTCAGTATAAAAACCAGTTTGGTGAATGTGACGCTTGTTGTTTTCAGTATGGATCATCTGTGTAATGAATCCGATTATAAAGCACCAGGAGAAGCTTCGAATGTACCAAGTTTGTACCACTTCCACCCAGAGAGGGCAGCAGTGAGGCGGGTTTAGGCCAAATGTTGCAGAATTAAACAGGTTTTCATGAAAATGTCAAAGATGGCGCCTTTAAGGCCTGATTTATACTGTGTATCTAAAATAAAACAGATGATTTGGGGTTTAGTTTCTTGTTAATAGATTTTTTACAAATCAAAAAAGAAGTGTGATTTTCTTGCTTAAATGTGATTCATTTATTTAAGTCTTGTCAGGTTTCACTTTAGAAAACCAGACTGAATTTGTAGACCTGCTGCTTTATTGTCTTGTCTATTCAGGAAGTTCCTCAGTCTCATGTTTTTTTTTTTGTTTTTTTTCTTACTTTTACTCTGGTTGAAAATGTTTTTCTGTCAAATTAGACAGCATGAGCAGTAGGTGAGATAATCATTATTTCTTACCTTAAAACAATCTCTTCAATATAAACCGTATGCATTCAGTGTTCAGGTGATTAATGGTCTCCTACAAATTTAATATAATCACCATTGTTTTACAATGATGTGCAGTATTCAGAACTCAAAGGACTGTTTGAAGTTAGAAAAGTTACTTTCTGTTACAAACTGAATATGTTAGACTGATCTTCAATCTTTGTTAGAACGTGAAGGTGGAGATGGCGGCTTCAGAGCGGACCTTGCTTGGTTTCTTCCTGGCCAAGATGCATAAAATCGACCCTGATGTGTTGGTGGTGAGTCTCTGTCGCTCGTACAAATTAAAACTAAAGATTCACAGAGAAACTTTTGTCTGATCAGTGAACGCACCAAATGAAAGCTACTCTCTACAGTGAGGAAGTAGGCTTGGTGAGCCAGAGGAATAAAGATATTATATATTATGTCTTTAGTTATGTTTGAACTGTATTTCACCTAATTTCCTTGAAATCCTCTCCTCTCGTGGAGAAGAAGTAAACTTGTATTTGTTTGTTTTTTTAAGAATACACGAGTAGCTATCATTTTGTTGTTAAAACTGCTAAAAATCTGCATGGGAGCTGAAATCCTGGTCGCATCACTATTTAAGAAGTAACCTGGATAACTAATAAGTCCTTTTGTTTTGTACTGCATAGAAGTTGGTATCACCTAAAAGTTGTGGCTGTTTGTTGAGAATCTGAGGAAACCAAACGTGCAAACAATCGTTATTCTTTTCTTTTTATTTTACCGGCAGGGTCACGATATCTTCGGTTTTGATCTAGAAGTTCTACTGCAAAGGATCCATGCTTGCAAAGTCCCCCACTGGTCTAAGATCGGACGCCTCAGGAGGGCCAACATGCCCAAACTTGGGGTGATTGGAACAGAGATTGTTTTTTTTTTATAACTTAAAAAGGATACTCAGTCACTTTGGTTGTTTATTGTGTTATGTTTTATTCCAGGGCCGGGGAGCTTTTGCAGAGAAGAGTGCAACATGTGGTCGTCTGGTGTGCGATGTGGAGATCTCAGCCAAAGAGCTGATTCGTTGTAAAAGCTACCATCTGACCGAGCTGGCTGCCCAGGTGCTGAAGGTGGAGAGGGTCACGGTTCCTCAGGAAGACATCAGAAATCTCTACAGGTTTATTTGAAAGCTTTTTCTGCCACTGCAGTCATTAAAAAACACTAAAACAAAGTCGCACATAGAAGCCTGTATTTAACAACCTAACCAAAAGCTTTGTTTTAAACATATTAGTATGGGACATGAAGGCGTCTACTGTAAACCTCCTTCTTTCTTCGTCTCAGTGACTCTCCTCACCTGCTCTACCTGTTGGAGCTGACGTGGACAGACGCCAAGCTGATCCTCCAGATCATGTGCGAGCTGAACGTGCTTCCCCTCGCCCTGCAGATCACCAGCATCGCAGGAAATGTCCTGGTAACCTTCAGCCAGACCTCCTCATACCCGCCATGTTCTCACTGTTCCTCTGAGACGTGCAGATTTTTATTTTCTATTTAGCTGCTCAATCTTATTGTTTTTGTCTGTTGAATTTCCAGTTTGGTTTAATTCTGAATAAAATATTGATCTGATGTTTGATTTGAAAGTTCAGTCATTGCATTTAATGGATTGAGAGAAAGGCGTGTAGATGAATAAAAAGGTTTAGTATTTTAGCCACATCTGTTCTGTTTGCTTTGTCCCTATTTTACTCCCTCGTCGTTCTGACGCCGGGTTTCTCTCTGCAGTCTCGTACTCTGATGGGGGGTCGCTCTGAGAGGAACGAGTTCCTGTTGCTTCATGCCTTCCATGACAAAAACTTCATTGTCCCTGACAAACCCTCCTTTAAAAAGGCGCAGCTGGAGGCTGTAAGTATTCACGCAAAGTACTTTGAAAGCAACTTTTTCTTGTTTTTATTTTTTTAAATAAGATTTTTGTCCTGTTTCTCTTTCAGGTTGAGGGAGAGGAGGATGTAGATGCAGGAAAAGGTAAGAGGAAGAAGAAGGCAGCCTACGCTGGAGGTCTGGTGCTGGATCCTAAAGTCGGTGAGTGTCCAAGTCCTAAACATTGTTCGTTTGTTCCGGATCACTCTGGTTTTCTAACCCATCTCTGCTCTTCGCTCAGGTTTCTACGATAAGTTTGTGCTGCTGCTCGACTTCAACAGCTTGTACCCCTCCATCATCCAAGAGTTTAACATCTGCTTCACCACAGTGCAGCGGCAGGCTCAGAGCTCCCACAGAAAGATCGACGTGAGTGTTTTTCTCTGGCGTCCAGGTGAACTGCACCCAGACTTCTCCATTAGGCAGATTATCTCCGAAATGTAAACACATTCCTCCGTAACAGGAAGATGAGCCAGACGAGATTCCTGAGATTCCAGATTCCAACCTGGAAATGGGAATCCTCCCCAAAGAAATCAGGAAGCTGGTTGAACGACGTAAGCAGGTGAAGCAGCTCATGAAACAACAGGACATCAATCCGGATCTCTACATGCAGGTCAGTCCTTCAGAAAAATGTCAACAAAAAAACAAAACAAAAAAAAGCTGCTTTTCTGCTTCAGGTGTTGAATAAAAAGCATTTTCATTTCTACTTCCTTCCCTCAAATCTCTTGAAATAAACATGCTCTACCTTAAGTTGAAATTATTGCTTTGTGACATTAAAAGGTTAAATAATTCTGTCATTGTAAAATGAACAAAGAGGGTTTTTTATACAATGTAACAAGTTTGTTGCTGATAAATAGAGGTTCTCCTGTTTCTTAGAGCTTGGTTTGGTTTTTAAAGCTTTTTTTTGTTGCTTCTCCCCTCAGTACGACATTCGTCAGAAAGCCTTGAAGCTAACCGCTAACAGCATGTACGGCTGCCTGGGGTTCAGCTACAGCCGCTTCTATGCCAAGCCACTTGCTGCTCTGGTCACCCATAAGGGAAGAGAGGTAAACTGAGCTTTTATACTGAAAATAAAACGCATGACTGGTTCAAACTTTGATATTTAAATGCTTTAAAAGCTTCTACAGTATTTATAGCAATGTTTGAAAATATATTAATAGTCAGTATGAGTTAAAGGTTAAATTCTTTGAAACTTTCATTCTGTAGCTGGAAGCACTAATATATTTATCCACAAGATGGCACCGTTACCCTTTCACATTGTCACCTCTCTCTAACAACAACAGTTTGGTTTCTAAACTTCTTATCCTATCAAACACTTTGAATAATTGTCCTTTAGGGGCTGACTTCCTGTCTTTTCTGTTTTAAATATGACAGTTTCTCCTCTTCTGTTCAACCAGGATTACATATCATGTGTTTTATTTGCTGTTTTATATCTTCCATACCCGTGACTTTTCCCTCTGCTAAGATGCAGTTGACACATAAAGAAATGAACCCGCTCTCCATGTAGGGCCCAGCAAACGTGCTCGTCTAATAAATGTGTCCAAAGCAGCATACGTTCTGGATGACGCAAACGGCTAAAGCTGGCATTGTAACTGAACACCACACACACACACGTCCCCCCCATCATGTCAGTGGTGGTACTCATGTTCATTTAATGAGCTCTAACAGTACAAGTCCTCAGAGGAGGCATCAGGCTTTGCCTCGGGGGACTCCTTCATTAAGATCCCCTTACACACTCATTGTGTTGTGTGATAGAGGGCAGGACACCGGCTCGCTGTGCGTGTTTGTTATTTTGTCAGTCCATTTGTGCCTCCAGTCATGCTCGATGCTCATCTGACAGACCTACATTGTTAAAATTGTGTGTTGGGTATTTGCTGGTACAGGTGGGAGTTTCTCTTCTTACACACTTGCAGCCTCAGTCTGCTACCAGCCACATTGTTCTGGTTCTTTAAGTTTGTTTTTTTTTGGATAAAATCTGTGATTTGGAGAAGCCAATCAAAGGTGGGGTCAAAGGTTAGACCAATTAATATTTATTTGATTAAATAAGGACTGTATAAGGAATTTTCACTTCCTGCTCTGCAGTTTTCAACATTTTTAAGTTCATCACACAGTTCTTTAACCACGTTTACAATGATTATCAAAAGCGTTCGTATTCCTTGAACTTCTCATTATTTTGTTGCATTAAAATGTGTTTTATTTCCATCTTTTTATTTATAAACCAACACAGGGTTAAATTAAGTGTTAAATGAAGGGTTTCAGAAACACGGCACTAAATGTGAAAAGCCAACCTGTATTTGTGTACATATATATATATATATATATATATATATATACTTTGTTGAGAAAGTTTTTAGGTGTTAATTTTTACCTTATTTGCACTGAGATGGATTTGTTTTGCTCTTTCTTCTTTCCAGAGTAGCTCAGAATCAGATTAGCACTAGACCCTCCTGAGAAACAGCTTTGCGGTTTTGGCAAAGATCAACTTGTTTTAGATGTGGGCTTTGAATAGGCCGTTCAAACACTCTAGTTTCTCCAGCTCTAAACCACTCTGCTGTATCTCTGGCTCCATGTTTAAGGTAGTTGTGCTGATTGAAGGTGAACGTCTGTCACAGTTCTTTTCCATCTTGTAGTATTTTTTTTTTTTTTTTCATGGTTTCTATGAGATTCAGACCTTCTTTGAAAAGCTTCCTCACCATCATGTTACAATCAGATGACACTGAAAGTTGCATTTAAGTTTCATCAGGACTGGATTTCTCTTCTTATTTCTTGATGTCCAAGACAAGAAGTAAAGTCACAGAAATGGTGGATAAAGATGTTCAAAACTTCCTTATTCTTTATGAGACCGTTTGTTCACCAATAAACCAGATTTAAACTGAGATTACATCACTTCCAGACGGATTCAACTACAAGCTGATTTCTGAAGCCACTCGGTTACTTTAGTAGTGATTAAAAGCGTTTGTCACACATACCAGCCTAGAGAAAATGTTTCAGTATTGCTTTACTCCACAGCTATGCTCTACTTTGTGTTGATTCATCCCATAAAATCTCAGTAAATCTCATCAAAGTTTGTGGTTTTAATTGGAGCCTAATATCAAAGTTCAAGGGGAGTGAATACTTTAGGAATTCTCTGTATGTTAAGTCTTTTGGTTTCCTCTGATGTTTCCTTAGGTTACCCAGTGTGCTGAGGGGACAGTAAATATAAGTGGACTGTGGTTTGGGTGGGTGGGGGGGGTTACTGCATTAGCGCGTCCCATCTAGTGAGGAGTGATGTGACTCATTGCAGAGCCGAGCATCAAAAGGTCATCAGTAACATCTAAAACCCTCTGTGGGTCCAGTGCTTAACTTGCGCCTCAGTTTGCTGATGTAGCGGGAGATCCTACTTCAGCCAGTCTTGGTGTTTTGTTTACTTTGTATCTATGATTCTGGGAGGCGTTCTATTTATATTGCACGTTGGGACAAAACACAGGGACTTCCTATTTTAATTAAACAATGGGATGTTTATGGGTTTCTCCAGGTCGACGTTTTGTGTTTTAGATTGAAAGTCAAAGGGTTCAAACGTTGAGCTTCCTGCAGGGGATGATTCTTAATAGAAAAGTTTTGCTTCATTTCTGTGTTTCCCTAAAGTAAATAGAGCATAATGCGAGCAGCTCTGGGTAGTTTCCATCTGCAGCCGGCCAGAAAAGCCAGCTGGCATTTATAGCTGCATTTCTAGTGTATTTGTGGGTATTGCCATTTGCACTCCTGCCCCCTTTTTAATCATCACATTTGCACTCCACTTTCATCTCATGATTTAGGAGGCTTTTTATTTTTATAATTGTAACATGTACACTGATCACCACTTTGTCCGCAGTGTAAATCCCTCCCACTCTCATCTGTTTGGACGGGTGTCCCTGGTGAATGTGCATGTGTTGGGTGTATTTATTGATTGGCCCTGCTCTCATCTTTCTCTCACTCTCGTTTTAAACCCAGTTCTTCGGCAGAGCGGCTCGAGCCAGGATCCTCGGGGGTTTCTCAACCTCCGCTGCGTTTTAGGCTTACAGAAAGTTGACAGACTTTGGACTGAAGCTCTTTAAATTAGCTTCCCCCCCCCATCCACTTATCCCCTCCTCTGACTCCGAGTCTGTCCGTAGAAATGTGCACCGACACATGTCGTGCATGCACTACTGGCCGAACTCTGCCCTTTGTCGGAGGACCATTTGTTGTGGGCCTGCTCTGTCCTGGAATGTGTGGGTATTAAAAGGGGGACTTGATAGGTATTAAGAGGAAGGTGAAGGTTTAGGATTACACGCCTGAGGCTTCTCTACAGATTGATGTCCCCCTCAACCCCTCGGGGATATTTTGGGTTCTTTTGTATGTTGGCCAGAGAACAGTTGAGTGCAGAGAGGGCTAGATATTTGTAACACGGATATCTCCCACGCATGTGGTTATGAGCGACTGATAAATGTATTGATCCCATGAGACAGACTTTTATTGTCCGCTGACTGCTGGTTATTAGACCTCTGTAATCACTGGAGGATTTTGCTCTACTTACAAGGAGAACTCTCTGCGCTTTGATTTATACGAACCCTCCTGTGTGTTTTTGTTGTATTAAATGCGATAAACACAAAGTAGAGCGTCACTGGTTCACGATGCGCAAGTTTTAGCATTTCTAAAAGAGAGAAAATACATGCGTTGTGCATCGGAGTCCAACCTTCTTTATTCTGAAACCAAATGACATCCAAAGCTGCCTATTTAGCAGCCACCTACTGAGTCCACAGCACAAGCAGTTGTTGTGCTCGTAGACCTGGCCTTTATGAAGCAGTGGAAGAAACCCTGTTGCTAAAAGAAAGACATAAGAAGTCCTATTTCCACAGGAAACAGGTGGAGGAAGGGGCGCTCGGATCAGCCAGGACTAAAATAGAAGTTTTTGACCCACATAGACTAAACACGACTTGGCTTGAACACACCATTACTGCTGTAAAATATGGCAGCATCATGCTGTGGGGATGTGACATGGATGCTCCTCAGAGTTGATGGAAGGAAAAGACTTGTTTCCATGACAGAGATGTAGTTTCCTGCAGAATGACAAGCCAATGGTGGCTAAAATAAAATGTGGGTTACAAATGGCCTAGTCAAAGCCTGTTAGGCAACTTTTGAATATTACAGCTCTAAGGTGTCATCTGTCCTATCTGACTGGACCTGAGCTTTCTCAATAATAAAATAGGAAACCGTTAACCTGTGGATGTTCAAAGTCTAATCCTGCACTAGTCTTTCCATATTTTCCCACAACCTGTTTTCTGAAGCTGCAGAACAGAAACCGGCAGCCCGGTGCTGAGGATTTCTCTAATGGCCTCAGAAACAAATGTCATTTTCTATGAAGCAGGGCATAAAATAGTCTCTTGTTTTACTTTGGGCTCAGTTGTTAGTCCATCCGTGTGCTCATGTCCTCCAACGTGTGACGCTTGGGGGAAGCTGCTGATTGTTGTGGATTGCAGATTGCTTTGACCTTTGTCCCTCTTTGCCAGCAAATCTGACAACCATTAGCAGGTGTTTGTGCGTCTCAGGACAGTGGATGACTCCTGAAAGCCATTCTGCTGTAATTGAGTTTGTGTCCTTGTGTTTAAAAACAGCCTGACAGGAGCTCGCCGTTGACATTATTGGAAGGCATGTGAAGGGAAGACTAGAAGAAGTGGGTTTGTGTAACAGAGCCTCCGCGGCGGAGAGGTCAGAGTTTGGTTTAGGTTAAACCTCGGTTCGTACATGTGTGCAAATAGTTGTAACGAAGGCTAAGTAAATATTGTTGCCCCATGCGTCCATCGTTCAGACTCTCCATCATCTGTCTTGTCTGGAGAGTGACAAACCATTTACCAAAATTAGATCCAGGAATACTTAAACCCACGCTATCACGTCTCATTTGCCGCACCGTCTTTTAGACTTTGCGACTTAACGACGTTGCACCCGGCTCTTTCATTCAGAGATCCATCTGTTGCTGCCATCTCAGAATCACAGGAATCAGTTTTACATTTCTGCGAATTAGATTTAAGAGTATAAGCCCGGTCACGCTGCTCCGAGTCTGGATCTGGACCTGAATGCTTGTGTGTGCCTCTGGCGACTCTGATGTTTCCATGATCCTTTGGTGCTTCCCTTAAAGAGCTGGCTTTGCTCCTGATAGAGCTGGACTTAACAAATAGTCACATGGGAGCAGCGCTGCTGCTATTTTGGCCACGTTAGCTTGTCTGCGAGGGCCTGAGTACAGAATTTAAACTGCGACATTAGTAACACCTGCTAATGAGGCCGTGTGAGAGCAGGCTAATGGCCGGGATTACTATTGATAATAGATTGATCTGGCATCTGCCGTATTTCTCAGGGTAACTCAGAGAGTCGTAAATGAATGGATAATTAGTAAATGGTTTTAACTGACTCCGTCTTAAGGTTATATATAAGTTGAATTTAGGCAGAGAACAATAGGAAGTGCTCACAGTAGATTATAAATTACATTCAAATAATTTTTCTGTAATCTATAGCAGAAATATTAAAGACTATGTTTAGTTTTAAAGTCCCTGCTTTGCAGAATATTACATCCTTCTGTCATCCTTTTCCTTATGGAGCATCATTGGAAATATGAAATTTTGTTAGTATTAGTTGGGCTATCTGCTCATGTGCAGATCTCTGCCAAGCAGCAAATTTTGTCCCATATTGTGACTTAAATCTATAGCTAAAATGTGAGCATTATCTGTATCATCACCAAATTTTAATTTATTGTTCCTTGGCGTGAGGTGAACCTTTGGTAAAAAAATAAATTCCTTAAAATCCTTTCGCAAGTTTATAAATAAGGCACAACATGTGTCTGCAGCCTCGGGTGTTTGTTCTGCTCTCAGCTTCTTTATTCGAGCGAGGCATGGCTCACCCTTCCTGTCTGTTTTGTCTTAAGTTTAATACATCTTGACTTTTTTGACTCCTGAAGCAATAGTCATTGCCGCCACCCTCTGGTTTAGGCAGGAACTGCTTGTTACGCCAATAAATGTTTTAAAAAAATAATTAAAAAAGTTCCTGCATCTAGATTATGATGTGACTAATCAACATTTAATGGATTGAGGTGCATCTTTAGTAGAAATTTCATTAGAATTTGTTCATAACTTTTCAAGTTATCCTGTACACAGACAGAACACACACATCTACAGTGGGGAGAACAAGTATTTGATACACTGTTGATTTTTCAGGTTTTCCCACTTGCAAAGCAGGTAGAAGACTAATTTTTATCATAGTTACTCTTCAACTGTGAGTGATGGAATCTAAAACAAAAATCCAGAAAAATACAATGTATGAT
>JAUZNJ010029059.1:0-41148 GCA_034780135.1 Jordanella pulchra | reverse complement strand
CATGTCTCTCCCCCTCTCTCATACCCCCTTTCCTGTCAGCCTACTGTCAGAAAAAATGAGCCACTAGTGCTGTAAAATGCCCAAAAAAAAAACAATAAGGATGAAGCTCCTCATCCTTTGAGAATTTATAAGAAATGTGAAATCTGATTAAAGGAAGCAACTATTCGTTGCATCACTGTTTTTCATTTAAGTCGCGCCATTAAAATTAAAATGAGACATACTGTTCATTTTAGGATATGGGATTAAAAAAAAAGCAATAATGCTACCAAAAAAATGGGACAGTTCTCATTAGTTTTGCAGAAATCAGCTGAAAGATGTTCCTGAAAATGAAAAGAGAACAAACCAGACCCCCACACACAATATAAAGCTTGGCAAAACATAAAAACATGACTACAGCTACATATCTTCTAAGGTCTCTGCCTAACAGACAAGTTAACCTGTCACAAAGCACCGGTTCACATTTTCATTACAGATCTTCAGCATTAGATACTAAACAAAAGGTTTAACTGTGGTAAGAGCGGAGAGATAAATTTGATATATAGGAAGGCAGGGCCTGAAGTGCAGCCATCTGCCTGTTCATCAGCAGAGCTCCTTGAATTTTGGATGCAGCCCAAACAGAAACTCTTTCAACAGCCCTCCACTCAACCATTAAACCAAAACATGCTATGACTCAGTGGTGTTTCACACAAAGGGTCCCCCTTTTTCGACACACCTCTTCCTTCCTCAGTTTCTACAAAAAAAAAATATATACACTCTGCCTTTCTCACTGCCAACGTTGAACCATGAAGGCTCTGAGTGTAAGCTTTGCTTAACAGATAAAAGGTACAGAATATAAACAGATTCAGGGCTGCTTAAAGAGGAGGAGTCTGCATGTATGTATTTCACCGTGACCAAATATAGACAAAAAAGTAGTTTCAACCTTTTTTTCTTAGCAAGGAAAGTAAAGCAATATTTATTTCAGAGATAAAAGATTGTTTTCATTTTGACCTTCTTAAATAGAGGTAGGTATAATAAAAATGAAGCTTCTCAGTTGTTTTTGAATTCAGTCTTTGATTTGAAAAGCCAGAAATATAGTGACTGTAACTTAGCCTAAAGTTTTTAACCCTCACAGATTGTAGCTCATAAGCCCGTATAAAGATCTGTAGAAGTCAATAGTCAAACATTTACAAACTCTGCTTAATTTGAACCGTTTATAATCAGAATCAGAGGAAATAACCAAGGATTTGACTTTGGTTTGACTTTGCTCTTAAGACATTTTATTGCAAATATACAGGAAAGCAGAAATATGTTTTTTGTGAATATGTATGCATATACCTTGCAACAGAAAATGAACTTGTGTGCAAAACGACATGATGTGAATCTGAGTATAACAAGCACTTTGTCCAGAATGTGTGGGGTCTGCAGAGATGGTAGCTGCTTTTCTTTCTCTCTCAGTGTTAAAGCTTCCCTTTACTTGTCCCATCATGCACACGTGGAAGACGGTTGCGTAGATTTTTTTGTCATTTACTGCAATAAGTGCTTAACAACATACAAGCAGGGCAGTTAGCTTCCTTACTGGTCCACTAGTTACTCTTTGTACACAGCAGAGCGTGAAACAGACTACAGACTCTTTGGTTTCCCTTTGTATTTATAGGCAACCAGTAGGGGGCGCCAAAAACCTCTCATCACAGGACAAACATGAAACACATTTTAGCAAAAATTTAATTTCTTTATTTAATATCCGTTACATCAGTTCCTCCAAATTAAGTCCTTCTACTCATACCCCTCTCCTGCTGGGTTCTGTCACAACTGATGTGCCTCAGAGGTCCCCTACTTTGTATCTACCTTCTGTCCCCTGGTAACGTCTTTTGGAAATCTAATGTTAATTTTCATTGTTATGTGGAAGACAAGCAGATCTATTTTTCTGGTGAGCTTAACTCCATTCCTCATTCCTTGCCTCCTTGCTGAAATTAAATTGTGGTTCACATCTAACTCCCTGAAGCTAAATTACAACAAAACAGAGACCTTCTTTGTAGGAATTATACTGACAGTTTCTCTCTCAATTTACAGTTCCTCCTTCCCCCCCTCTCCTCAGGTCAAAAGTCTGGGTGTCCTCCTTGATGGCACGCTCTCATTCACCTCCCACATCAATAGCATTACCTGCTAATTAACCTAATGATAATAAAAACTGTTTAAGACTGCTTACCTACACTGATTCCCCTGTGCTTCCCCCCCCCTGAACCTAGACCTTTTGGGATGTCTTTGGCCATTATCTCCACAGCTACAGGTGGTTCTGACAGCACTAGTGGACCAGTCACTCCACTATTAATCCACTGTTCAGCAGTAGAACAATCACAATAAGATTCTTTAAGTATGAGCAGGACAACACTTCAATCAGGCACAATAAACTTTTTCTGAGTACATACCTAATACTCACATTTTCCTTTTTTATATAAATCCAGCTAACTTTTACCACAGAGAGATCTTTAAGGAATAATTCAGACATCAGATTCATCAAACACTCTCACCAAATAATCTAATCTGTTTCTAAACATATTAAACCTGGAGACTAATAACTTACACAGGAGAAAGTAGGCCAACATTCCTCCTTCATGTTGTTCTGCAAACAGAGAGCCCGGTGCTATCGAGGTCAGTGAGTTATCACAGAAGACATTCATGTATTCCCTCTCAGGACTCTGTGTTGTATCACAGCAGCAGGACTTTCACATGATTTAGAGCTGATAACAAACTCCGTCAGTCAGCTCTTATATATCAAACACTGGAGACATTTGCATTAAGATACGAATACACTTATCCTTGAGTAAATATTTGACCATAATGACATGGTTTGATGTAAGACCATGAAAGCAAGAGCACCGGTTTTTCAGCTGAAAGGTATTTAACGCAGCATTATTGCCCACACATCTCAGTCTTTCTTTGTTTGTCTGACAAGTTTAACAGAAGGCGGTTTGTACACAGAAAGCATTATATGAATTGTCTCAGTGTTCTTGTATGAAGGAAACTAAAGTTGGGTAATGTTGTAATTCTGGCAGAAAAAACCCAAAGCTGCACTGCCTTAAATGGGAAACAGAGACGGGAGACCTGAGCTTTACTACAACATGGTTCTGATTAAGACCAGTCTGATCTGCTTGTTCTTGGTGCTAAGCCATCACCAGTTCCTAGACAGGGACAAAGCTGTTAACATCACGGTGTGAGAGCATCTATGTTGATCTGTCAACCTGTCAGACATTTGTATCACAGCTTTCCACTACATCAGAGATCCTCAGGGGCTCATAAACACTTTTACCATAACCTCACAAAAGGAACAGGTTCCTTCTATTGTAAAGAATTTATCAAACTCACAAAACTTCCACTGGGTAATACAACCAAAAACATCTATGCACTTTTAGGGAGGAAATATGTTACCAGCACAAAATGATAAGGCAAGTTTATTTGTATAGCGCAATTCAGTACATGGACAATTCAAAGTGCTTTACGTGAAATAGACAATAGAATAGACTAAAAATAAAAGTAGAGTAAAAGAAAACATGAGTAAAACAGATGAAACACTCAGACCACAACATTAAACTAATAATACCTCAGTTAACAATTTCCCTTCAACAGTCAAAAGCAGCTCTAAAGAAATGGGCTTTTAACTCAGGTTTTCAGCATTTTAACAGTCTTCTGGGAGGTTTTTTCCAGACAAGTGGTGCATAATTGTAAAGTGGATAGAAATTGATAAATAGTTTAATATTTATTCACTCTCCTCTGATACCTTTAATTAGAACTACCTTCACTAATAACCTCTTTATTAAACAGTCTGTTTTCTATGAACATCTCAGATGTTAGTTAAGGAACATCAGTGAACAACTGGCATTAGAAAGTCAGCTTATAGCAGAGTTATCCTACAAAACAATTCCTCAAGCTTTGGGATATACAGTAAATTATACTAAATTGGAAATAAAGCATGACAAACAGCAAACGTGCACTGAAAAAAAGTCAAAAATTATTGTTGTTCATTCAATATTCTATTTTATTTGTTATTTGTTTTTTGTTTTTTGCAATTGGCTTTAGGGGAAAAAAACGATTGTCCTGCACCATTTAAACAATAGAGACAACTGGTCCCACTGGAAAAAGTTCAAACCTCTACTAACATTTTCCTATTGATCCAGTTACAATGGTTTTTTCACTAATTGTAGGTTCAGCCATTGTTATTTTTTCAGTGTACCAAGGTATGTCAGCCCACATTATCTGACTGTCTGGGCAAAGAAAGACAAAGCCAAGAGCTTCATGAAGAGTCCACAAGTCAGTTGAAAAACCAACTCTTTGTCTTAGCCTGGGCTCTCACTCCACTGGTGACACTTGATGTTGGACATAAAACATTTGGGTAAAGTTGATAGGAGGAGAAATGGAGATAAATGCAGAAGGGTCTTAAAATATGGATGAATATAAATACAAACAATTTAACTGTGAGTTATCCTGGACAAACATTATGCTTTTACTGCTTAAATTATGTGATCTACCCGTTTTGTTTTGGGTTTTTTTGACCACCATTATCAGGTCAAATGTCGACTTTGTTCACCACTTGTCTTCTTTAGTGTTCTTGTCAGACCCAGCTGGACTGTGGGCTGAGGAACTGAGGTTAGTCTGCACCTCTTTAAACAAAGAGCCCTGATAAAGACAACTGTCTCTCCTCTTAAATCACAATCAGGGTTGTATTACACTTGTTTTAGTTTGAGACATTTGACTCAATGATAAACTACATTTGCTTGAAACCTCAGGCCTGAAATGTGTCCTCTGTTCTGATTGGTGCTTATTTGCTTCTCTTTGGATTTCTCAGAAATAGTTACAACAGTAGGACTATGTACTTAATTTGAGATTAGAAGGTTGATTTATGAGAATCAATTAGAAAGCAGCTCATTAATTAATGAAGAGCACTCCTCTGTAAGCTGGGTGAAATAAATGCATTATATGTTTGAAATGAATTGACATTAGATTGCATCTGAGGAAAAGAACTAAGAAAATTAGCAACGACTTGGAGGTAACTCTGCTGCCTTCTTGTGGAAAGGCTTCACTTCACTTTTCTGTCCAGAAATCCAATACGCAATGAAAATAATGATGAAATAAAATTATGTGACGGACTAAAATTTTAAAAAAAGGTATGTCGCATAAATTGAATAAAGTTTAGTTTAATAAAAGAAAAAAGCTTTTGCTCAGCAAAATCTAAGACAAATAAGTTCCTACAACATTTATTAGAGAGCTGGTAATATTTGCTGTGATCTGTTTCAGTATTACAAAAAAGTTGTAAATTCAACAAAGCATAACTGCAGAACAAAATACTGTATGTCTATAAACATCGAATTATAAATATAGGCAACTGTAGTTAAAAATCTGTAAAATAAGCAGACATTCTGCATAATAAAGCAAAAAGATAAAGATACAATACCATTTATCGTCCAAGATTGCTAGTCTTATTCAGACGGTAACAACGTCAAAAGTACATTAATTATGTATTATAGCATTTATGTACGACAATATTAACATCTAATTATTCTCTGAAAATTTTAATTTTTTTTTAAAAAAAGCATTATTTTATTTTCCTTTTTATATTACCCTTTTTAGTATGTTACCTGGGTTATATAATTGTTTTTGAAAGTGTTTTTCATTTCTGCATTCCATAGTCTATACAGGGAAATTTGAGTCACATTATCTCAAAGCAACAGAATCGTTCTTGTGGAACAAAGCAAATGACCGATAAATGTGCAATGTCAATAAAAATGATTAGACTAATGAGCAGATAAAATACTTTCTTTAATTGCAGATTTCATGATTTAACTAGTAGATAATATGGGGTGGAAAGGAAGTGGGTTTATTGTAATCTAATTTGATTTTCCTGTGCCAAGGAAATATCCAATTCATTCAACATTTTTAGATGTCTGAAAAATTGATTCTAAAGAGTATAGGGTTTTGACATGAATACTGTGTATTGTACTGTACTGAATACTGTACTAGTGAAAGTGTAGGGACTGCATTTCATTCAGATTTCAAAGTATTTCAAGAAGTACATAATACAATCTTGCATTATGAGGTTCTAAATCATTTCAAAATGAGGAAGCAACCCAGGGACATGTCACTTTTAGGATCAGCAAAAAGCGTTTAAAGGGTAGTGAGCCGTTCCCTAAAATGCAGCGCTTAGAAAAGGAAGATTTACGTGTGAAATTTATGGAGAAGCAACTTAAAGTGGGTTTGCTACTGCAAGGCGCCCTCCCTTCCAGCAGGCGGCGGTAGTGAGGAAAGACCTAATTTATGAATCCAGAAGAAGTTTAGTGACGTCAGGGCAGCATGGAGACTACTAGCCGCTAAGCGGTTGTTGACCTTTCATACCTATTACTTCTGCTTTTTATTAGTAAGTTAATTTGCATGCATTTTATAATTATAGATAATCCGGAATTAAAGCAAAGTCTTTTTATTCTCATCGGCCCTTTTGAAAGATAACGTGGTTGCGGTGTTTAAGCTAATAGGGACTATCCTGTATCCTACAGTTGATTATATGACAGAACTTCTTTAATAAGGTCATACAGTATGAGGAATATTAATACAGGTTTTTGTTTTTTGTTTTTTTTATTATCAGGGAAAACAAAAAAAAAACATTGACTTCTCTTAAAATCAAATTTTTTTGTGTTCTTACGCCTTTCATGTTTTTGTCTCAATACTCGTCTTGTTCCCTCTCAGGATTCAGTGACAGAGAGCAGAATGTCAGCCAAAAAGGCCTCAGTCCATGCTAAATGGATCATCGGTAAAGTAATTGGGACCAAGATGGAGAAGACAGCAAAAGTGAGAGTAACAAGACTGGTGCTTGACCCCTATCTGCTGAAGGTAAACTTTAACTAGTAGTTTGTAGCTGAATCCTGTGCGAAAACTAAAACAGATGGAGTCGAACAGAATAATCCTTTGGTCCCACAGTGAGGAAATTGTTGTCGGCAACAATAAAGGAATGCAGTTTACAGCTAAAGAAAAAAAATACTGTTAAATATCACATATGCAGAACAAATGCCATATTTTGGCAGATTTTGTTAATTTCAAAGTGAACAAAATCTGCATGTATAATTGTGTATAAAACTAGAAACGTTTAACTAAAACACATTGAAATCTATAAATAACAGCCTTAATTTGTACAACATATTTAGTTTGTTCGAAGCAGTGACCGTTATAAGGCCTTAACCCCTGCTGAGAGGAAAACAAATTGATAACTCAGCTTAGTGTACCAAGGGTGCTGCAGTCTGTCACTAAAGGAGCTCTTCAACTCCGTAACATCTCCACGCATGGGTTGAGGAGATTGTTAAATAGTGATGTTAGTTTCCAGTCCCTCAACTAGTTGTATTGGGTCAACTAGAGCTCGCCTCACTGATGAAAGAGTTCAATATAAAGCATCAAGAACTCAGCTTAAGCTTTTCACATGAAGGAATCAGGGAGGTTATATATTGTTGGGCTAAAGGGTGCACTGTTACATTATTATTAAATTTCCCCTCATTTAAATTTTGAGACAACCGTCAATTATCTATATAGAAAAACATCAGTTTACTTAGCTTGTATTTTGCATTTGTCCACTTCTTATGGATCAATACTAATAACAGCCATCTTTACTTGTATCTTCTAAATGAATAAAAGGAAAGTTACATGATGGGCCGAGGCTTCGAGGCGTGTGTCGAGTAATGGAGGGGGCGTTTCCGTAAAACCCGTATCGAAGCTTGCTTTGTTTAGTGGAGGAGCCGAAATCGATGACGTCCGAAGCCTCGCTGCCCAACTGTACCACGTCACCGCTTCGGGAAGTGGTTTAGATCGCTCGCGAACTTTGACAGGCAGGTAAACAGCTTCAGGCAAGATGTGGGAGTTTGTAGAAGAGCTGCTTTCAGTCGAGTGTTTACACAGAGCTTTGACAGAGTATGGATTTACTCTAAGAAGACATTGGTTGAAAATTTGTCAGTTGTGTCACCAGAATTAGGTTACATTTATTTCCTCTCTGTTGATAATGGTGATAGTGGGGTAGGCTGTAATAGTGTGACTCCAACCTGAAAGATTCCTGGTTTAATCCTTGAATGTGGCTTTTGAAAGTTGCTTTATTTAATCTCTATTTTGGTCAAAGTGGCCAATTTGTATTGGTTTGCCCTTTTACCAATATAGCTTGCTTAAAAATGTTAACAAATTAGATTAGTTGTTTTAAAAAACAGTTGGGTGGACACATAACTTCCATCCAAATAAAAAAAAAAAAAAACTATGTATAAACTATTGTTTTGAATAAAACCGACTAACACCTTTTATTTTGCTCATCATTGCCCAAGTGGCACAAACTTTTAGGCTCTGCTTGAATTTATGTCACTAAAATGACAGAAAACAGCGTACCTTAAAAGATTGATCTATTCTAATGTAATTTCCACACAAAAAATAAAAAAATATATATTACACACATTCATGAACAGTTTCAAAGGGACTTTAAAAAAAAACAATTGGAAACATCATAGATTATATTGCTAAGTGTAGTTATGAACTGCACCAGTAGGTGGAGTCATGTTCACATGAAGCTCCATGAAATTAGTGATTCATTGAAGCAATTTGGCCAAATTTTTCAAAGGCCTCATGAGGCTTCATCTCACCATCACTAGCCTTCTCAGTGCTGTACCTACGTACTGCCATCTATCAGTATCCTATCAACATGCCACATTTTTGGCGTCACTTACTACCTGTCTGATCTTGTGGGGAAATATTCATCCCTCTTTGTAGTAGATGAGCAGCTGCTCCAACAAACTACACCATAGAGCAGTGTTTTTTAACCCTGGTCTTTAAGGCACATTGCCCTGCATGTTTAGGATGTTTCCAGGCTTTCACACACATGATATCAATTGATAGCAGATTAACAGGGTTTGCTAAACTGCAATTATCTGAATTAGGTGTATTGAAGCAGAGAAGTATCTAAAACATGCAGGGCAGTATGCCTTAAGGACCAGATTTACAATCCATACCAGTTGGTGGCAGTGAATTCACCATTTAGTTGTTTGCCAACCGCCAATAAAACTCCATAAAGAAGAAGAAGAGGACCAAGGTTAAAAAACACAGCCATAGAGGATGGCTGATGGCACCAGAGTCAGTCTCCTGTAGGGAAAACAGTCACGTTCAACTGAAGGAAACATTAACAGTCAGTATTATTAGTTTAACGTGTTGTTTTTATAGAGGTATACAGTTTATATATATTTCCATTGGTATTTATTCGGTGTCAGGATCACATTGGGTTTCTTTGTCTTCTAAACAATGATTGAATCCTGTGAAATTTGACAAAAAACATGTTCTTTTAGAGCAGTATTAATCAGGCTTTTTCTGATATCTACCCAATCGTGTTTTTTTTGTTTTTGTTTTTTTAGATCTGACTTGTTATTCTAATATTAACCTTTAATTATTTTCAATAAATAAACCTAGAAAAAGTTCATTCAAATTAATGTTGTTTGCTGAGAGTGTGTTTATCAAAAATAGTTTGAATACTTTGTTTTGATGTGTTTATAAAACAGGAAAATAATCATTTTTTTCTGCATTTTCACTGTTGATCATTGATCAGAGCCCATAATGGGGAATTTAACTTTATAATTAGATTTCATAAGGAGCTTGTTTTTTGCCAAACAAATTGATGTACAGTCTGTAATGTATATGAATATCGCTATGCATCTCAAAGTACATAAATGCTTCCTTTGTTTCTCTTTATAGTACTACAACAAAAGAAAGACCTACTTTGCCCATGATGCTTTGCACCAGTGCACTGTGGGAGATATCGTCCTCCTCAAAGCTCTACCTGAGGCAAGATCCAAACACGTGAAGCATGAACTTTCTGAGATCGTGTACAAAGTGGGCCGGGTGGTTGATCCTCTGACTGGAAAAAGTGTTGCAGGAACAGAGTTTGTGGAGCCTCTTTCCGACCTTCTGCTTGAAGAGAAGACTTCACTTTCAGAAAAACTGAAAGAGCTCAACATCTCTGCAGCCTCCACTGGAGCTGAATCCCCATCTGCACAAACTCCTTCTACATGACAGAAAACCACTTGCCTTGATGTCGTTCTGTAATTTGTTTTTCTTCAAGAATTGATAAAAAATATATAAGTTTGTAAACTGTATGTGTGCATTTGCGTTGTATTTGTGAAAAAAAAAATCATGCCTACTCTAAAAGATTTATTTCAAGACTTGAAAAAAAAACCAGAATATTTTAAATTAAAATTAGACAAAAATACATTCGTTTTGTGGTTTTCTTGGGATTTAAGGGAAAACCACATTCTAGAAAGTCTTAAAAGTCATTTAAAGTCTATACACGTTCTTTTATTATAGGTCTGTTTTAGTTAATGTTTTGGAAATAAAAGTTATCAAAAGTAGATCAAATCAAAGGCGTTTAGCATGAACACTAAGGCTAATAAAACATGCTCTTAGTCAAACAGTAAAACATTTTTTGTATACCAGAGGTAAACTTGTGAGCCCTGTGTTAATGGAAATCCCGTTCAGTCTGCACATTGTTCTCCAGGGTTACGTTACCCTGCCAGCTGCTCAGTAAACAGCCTGCTGCTGGCTGCAGCCTCAGAGAAACATGGCGAGCAGAGTCCTTCAAAGAGTGGCCACCGGCCTTCAAAGGACGAGAACCGGGTTCCAAGCAAACGTCCCGGTCACCATCACCTTTAGGTGAGGTTAGATTGACTGTACCTGCTAGTTCCAAGAGATTTATACCAGTAAAATTTTGTTCGGCTTCACTAAAGTTGACAAATAATGCCAAACTCTGTGATGCTAGGTGGCTAAGCTAACATAGGGACATTGGTGTCTATGTAACGTAGTTAGCATTAGTCGCTTAGCACTAGCTCTAAACTTGCTAAGTTTTTGCAATTATTACCCAAGTGAAAAGTTAAAGATCAGAGGCTCTTTCTTTTGTTATGACATCTGCGAATATCAAATTTTATCGTATCGCTGAAAACAGAGCAAAAAGTGATGGCTAAGGCTGTCAGTCCCAATGTGGTTTAACTTCAAGGTCAAAACATTGAAAGTTCGCTGCAGAACTTGTTTTGATTATTTGTTGTGCTTTCCTCTCGAAAGCTTTGTTTATCACAGCATTAGCAAGTTATTTATATAAGTTGACATGATTAATATATACACTGATAACAAAGTTGACTGCCTACAAAGGGATAACATCGAAAGTGTCAACAAAAAGTTTGTGGTACAATATTTACTTGAGTTTACAGCTGATCCGTATATGAACTTTCCAACAACATGCCTTTTAAAGGCAATTGTTTATGCAAAATCACAAAGTAATTACTTATTTATAGCAGTTGTTCAATGAATAAAATAATGCACTTTAGAAATAATTTGATGAACTTTTAAACGACTTAGCGAGTTTTATTTCACCACTTAGTTTTAATAATTTCTCTTGTTGAATAATAATATTTCTATATTTTTCTTGAAAGTGCCCAATATCAGCTAGAAATTTTAGTCAAATCAGAATATGCTTAATTGACTTTAAAACATTGGAATAAAAGTTTTGTTTTTAAAACATATTTATTTATTTATTTATATTTATTTTAACACCAGAAATTGTAAAGCAGAGTTAAGTTATAAAACAACATCCCAGCCTTTGAACATCTCACAAATTCCCACTGTTAAATCAACAGTTTGAAAAGGGAAGGATCATGGTACAATTACAAAACCTACTACGGTAACCATTAATTCATCACCTTAATCACTGGATTGTAATATTTAAAACCCAAAGAGTTATTTTTTTATTATTATTGATTGCCATTCAATGTAATTCTATAAAACCAATAAAATGTCCTGATCCCAAACAAATTTTTAGATTTATTCAGTTTATATTTCTATAATATCTTGAAGTCATTGACCATATATATGTACCATTGGTGCAGTTCCATTGTGGGAATCCCTTGCAGCTATGCCATAAAAAAACAAAGACTGCCAAGCATAATTTCCCTCTGTAAAGCCAATTTCCTTATGATTTTTATAGTCTAACTAATTAACATCCATCAACGCAGGACCTGGTAAGGAGAGCATGAATCCTAGAAGCATGCAGAAGGTCCGTGTTTAACTTTACAGGAGTTACTGAGTCTACAGCGCATGACGGAGAATCTCTCATAGTATTAAAACAGGTTTGATGAATTCAAAAGCATGCCACACTTTTCAGATTTCTGCCTGTATGAAGTTTTAAAACCTTGCTTCCTTTTCCTTTTATTTCAAAGTGACTCACTGTTTTGTGTTTTGCTGTCATTTTAATTCCAATGAAGCATATTGACATTAGTGATTGCAACCTTAAGGAAATGTAAAAAAAAAAAAAAAAAGTTTGCAGGGTGTAAATACTTTAGTAAGGTATTATGCTTTTCATCAGTTCCTGGCATGTTTAGTGAAATAAATCAGAGCTGTTTGGTTGCTAAACAGGAAGATATTTTACACCCTCCACCAGAGACATGCTAAGCTTTTTTTTTCCTCCACAGGGGGCTGTCAGGACTTAAATCTCTTTTTGTGAGAAAGGTTGACCCCAGAAAAGACGCTCACTCTCATCTTCTATCCAAGAAAGAGGACAACAATCTGTACAAAATACAATGTACGTGTTGAAGCTCTCAATTGCTCTAATTATTAATTATTTTATAAAAATGTACGCTTTTGTCCACTTATCTTTTTTTTTCCCCTCAACAGTTCATAATGTTAAACCAGAGTGCCTTGATGCTTATAATGAACTTTGGTGAGTACCCCTCCTTCCCTGATTAGTCTGCCCTGTTAAGGCTCAGCTTCAGCGCATTCCTGCATGTGTCTGTGTGATTGTTCACAGCGAGGCAGTGTTACCTTCCATTCATGCTGATCCTGAATACCCCTGTGAGCTGGTGGGTACCTGGAACACATGGTACGGAGAGCAGGATCAAGCAGGTAAGAGGCTGCAAATTATGCAAAAATACTCCTTTGCTTTTGATAAATGGATTTAGTTCATTTGATTGAAGGCTTCTCTGTTAGAAAGCTCAGTCAAGGTAAACTGTTCTTTTAAAAACAAGAAAGATCTGATTGATAAATAATGAATCTAGAACTAAAACATGTATTTTTTCTGTAGTTATTTTAGCTACTGCAGGAAATGTTTACCCCTTGGACTTTTAGTGCAAGCTGTAGCCATGTTGAAACAATTTGCAACCCTTTTTATACAAGATGAAACATCGCTAACAAAAGGTTTTTACATCCTCTGCTTTCACTGTTATACTACAATTTGTAATTCAAGCTATGGCTAAAACATAGATATGGTGAACTTCATGAGTGACCGGGCGTTTGCATTTCAGGTAGATCCTGTGATTGTTTAGCTGTTAGAAGAAATAATTCAAACACTAGGATTACTGTTTTATTTTAAGTAAAAAAAATATAAAATATGCAAAACTGTAGAGATTATGGCAGATTGAAATTAAGAAAAAATAAACAGAAAAAAATGAAACATTTGTTTCCTCAAAGGTGTTTGAATTATGATTCTGTGGGATTAAAGTTAGAAATGTTGAGTTGAATCCCAGTGAATTTAGAAAACAAGAATTTGGAAAATCTCTTCTCAAAATCTCTTCTTTGTCATATATCTCTGATCTGATGAATCAAAATGTTTCCAAGCATTTTCACATCCCTTGGTCGTTTACACATTTTGTCGCATTACAACTGCAAACATCTGTGCATTTGGAAAGTACAAAAAGTGGTGCATAACCATGAAGTGAAAGGAGAATGATACAAAGTTTTGTTTTATTCAGCTCAAGTTTCTCTAAAACCCCTAAATACATCCCATTGAATGTTGATTTAAAAGTCTCCTTATCAGTAACAAGTCATTTTTTGTGTAATTCAATCTCCGTACGAATCTAGATGTCAAGGCACATCACATAGAGAAATCTTCAATTCATCATTGGAAAATCTAAACCTGTACTCACTGAGACTTGGCTTCCAACCAAGACTTACAGGTTAGGCAAGGATTGATCAGAGGAGCAGCCAGCATATCCAGGGCTACTCTGGAGGATCTGCAGAAATTCAGATCTCAGGTGGAAGAATCTATTAATGACAAATATTAGTTGTGCATTTGACAAATGTAACCTAAAAGAACCACTGTGTTTCACCAGATATAGTGATTGGCTGCTGTGGGGATTATTTCCTTCAACAGACAGAGGAAGGCTGGTCAGTTGATTAGAAGATTAATAGAGCTCAACACAGCGTCATCCTGGAAGAAACCCTGGAGGTTAATAGAAAACTAGAGCCTGTGGCAGAGGTTCACCTTCCAACAGGTTCTAAACATACATCTACAGTGGACAGCTTCAAAGCACAGCACATTCATTTCATGGAATGGCCCATTGAAAGTCCAGAACTTAAAACCATCCATTATGCTAAACAGACCTTGAACCATTTTGGCAAAGAAAAAAATGTAAAACATTGTGGTCGTAACGTGACAAACTATGGAAAAGTTCAAGGGGTGTTAATACTTTTGAGAAACAGTGAAGTAGTTTGTCTCTTTGCTCTTATATTTAGCTAACAAAAGCAATGTGTTTATTGCACTTTTTCCTGGCTGTTGTCCATGTTGTCCTGTGATCACATGGTGTTGCTCCTGACCTGTTATCTGACTCAAGAACAGCATTAGCATGATGACAATGTCATTAAACAGTAAAGGAACATTAAAATACTACAGCAACACTCTTAATGGAAGAGTAGTGACCTTTGGCCAACGCTTAGCATTAGACTGCAGTGTGGTGGCGTTTGTTTGAAGTCTAACTCCTGTTATGAGGTGCAAAGAGAACTGACTACAGTTTTTTGATATGAAGGAATATTTGGCCAAGGGGTAAACGTATTCCAGAGCTGCATTATTTCTGGCACTTCTGCTCCTTCTATTCTAGTTCACCTATGGAGATATCGGGGAGGATACCCGGCTCTCACCGAAGTCATGAACAAACTCAGGCAGAATAAGGTAACAGGGACTCGGATTAGTTCAGCGCTCTGTACGCTGATGATCTCTGGGCCAGAGTTTACAGCCAATAGTCCCACAGGCCAGTCCATGTGTCTTCTAGCTGTTTGTTTGTTTTTCTTGCTAACATTTAGGGATATTTACAGTTAGAAAAATCAAACGGTACGGTTGGTAAGTATTATAGTGAAATCAGTTTCTGTCTTATTCGTGTTGTCGGTGGTAACTATCAAAAGATAGAAGCATGAGAAGGCTCTTATGGAGAACCTAATGTCAGAACATTTTGGAAGACGACCTATCGGTGTACTTAAGTTGTTTTTTTTATTATATAATCACTAATAGTTTTTTGTTGTTTTGTTTGTTTGTTTTTACTAAATCCATTATAATTTATGTTTTGTTGTTTCCTAACCCTTTCTTCAAAACTTACCTGCACATTTTCTAAAAAATGGCTGCCAAATTATATATTTTCTGTGGTATTATTTTATCTGCAGTTTTGAGATGTAACCCAGTTGTTTTCTTATTCAGTTTTCCAACGTTATGTTTATTTTGATGTTTGATTTCCTTAAACAGTGAAAAATGAGCCTAGTTGACTCTTAATTTGGTGTCACTTTAGTTCTGCTTGCCTTGTTTTTCTTTGTTCCTGCCGTAGGTGTTTATGAACTACAGAAATGAGAGGGGAAAGATGTTGCTGTCTCGTAGAAATCAGCTGCTGCTGGAGTTCAGCTTCTGGAATGAACCCGTCCCTCGTCCAGGACCAAACATCTACGAGCTGCGATCATACCAGCTCCGAGTAAGACTCTGTTCTCCTCTCACCAGATTAGTTCATCATTTAACATCTTCTATTTATTATAGCAAAAGCTTAAACATTGTCCATTTTTCTGCTGTAATTCCAGCCAGGGACAATGATTGAGTGGGGAAATTATTGGTAAGAATGCCTGTTTTTATTTGACTTGACAAATAATAGATAACAGATAGTTGTTCTGTGATAAATATGATTGCTGAATCAAAATACACATTTTTTATGCTACAGGTTCAGATATCAAAGCAAAAAAAAAACAACTTTCTGACTTATTAAGCTGAAAAATGTTGAACTGTATCCTTTTATTTTTTTTTTCTTTTACATTCTTTGAGCATTTTTTTATTTCTTGAATGGAGAACAATAAGTATTTATCAATCTTTCCATTGTTGCTGGAAATCCTCAAACTGCAAAATGAAAGTAAAACCTTGTTTAAAAGCATTGATTGTGCTGTTGCTCAGGAATGAGCTGCTCGCTGTGTTTACATTTTTTGACTCGATGCCCTGCAGGGCGCGGGCGATTGAGATTCGCCAGCAGAACCAGGAGGCCGTGGGAGGCTTTTTCTCACAGATAGGAAGCCTTTACCAGGTTCATCACTTATGGGGTGAGCAGAGCTTCCTGGAAAAAACAATTTGTTTTTTATCTGTTAAGTTGCATCAGTTTCCTTTTTTTTTTTTTTTTTTACCAAGTACCTGTGACCTTTATGAACGAACAAACATTAGTGTCATGAAAATGAAAACTCCAGTTGATTTAAGGAGTCAGCCAATAAATCAGTATATTTCTTTACCAGCTTATAAAGATCTTCAGTCCAGAGATGAAATCAGAAATGCAGCATGGCAGCGAGAAGGTTGGGATGAGGTTGTTTATTACACAGGTAAGTTTGAATTTGCATTCTTTACTCTTCCAGCTTATAACCAGAGGTACATCCATTGGAGTTCAATGGCTAACTGGTAGATTTTCTTTATCTTTGAACACTGAATGTTGATTTTTGTTTTAATCGCCTCTTCCCAGGAGGTTATGTTTTCAGTCATGTTTGTTGTTTTCTTTTATATTACCAGGATGACTTGAAAAGTTATGAATAGATTTTCATGAAATTCTTATCACTGTGCATCATGTCGAAGAGAAATTTCTTTAATTTTGGTGATGATGCAGATCATAATCTGGATGCAGGATTTTTTTCAAAGGATTCTCTAACATTGTGAGATAGAGATATTTGACTGAAAAAGCAGTCTCCCCCCCCAAAAACCAGAGGGTGGCAGTAGTGACTATGGACAGCCTCAGGATTGGACCCAAAATGTCCAGAAGTATTATACAGTTCATTAAAGAAACAGTTCATTAAAAGGTGATAATGATCCAGAACATGTGTCAGTTTTAGCTATAGGTTTAAGTTACCATACAGGACAAAAATGACTGCCTGGTGCTGGTCTGCACTCCCAGAGTGCTTTTTTACTATATAGCTATGTTTTTTTGTTTTTGCAAATTTTACTATTTAGATATTTTTTCTATCCTTTATATGGTAACAGGGCATTAATTAAGCAATAACTTCATCGGCTCACTTTAATGATTTTAGTAACTATTAGCCTAATGACTAAGAAACAAAAATCCCTGAAACATGTTTATGCCTTTATTTTCTTGTCTTTTAATAGTCCCTCTTATTCAGCACATGGACTCCAGAATAATGATTCCCATGAAGACGTCACCATTGAAGTAACCTCAAACAGAAGCAGCCAGCGCTACAACTATGCTAACTTGTGAAGTGTAACCAACGTCTGGAATGTACACTGCCAGGAAATTCAGCACAACCTGATTACTGTTTCCCTTGTTTTGGTTCATTTTGTCTTAGAAATTAATCTTTCTACCTACTATTTCCTTTTGGTTTTAAAAAAACAATAAACTCTAGGATTGGATAAATGCTGTAATTACAGAGTTACTGAGTTGTCAGGATATGTAACAGCCTCCTGGTCGTCTGTAATCCTATCATGGAAAATAAGATGAAAATTGAAATGATTTGTTAGCTTTGTGGAGAACTAAAACTGAATCCCTCGATTCAAACAAAATAAAAACAAAAACTGAGGCTTAAATGTTACATATTTCATTAGGAGCACTGGGCTATATGTATATTTTACTCCATTTTCTTTGTAACAAAGGTCTTTATGTTTACAAAACCTCTAACTACCTGTTGGAAAATGAAGCCAAGATTTGTTTTAGAGGTATTGATGATACTAAAGAGGAGGCTTCTCTCAGTTTTTAAGTTTATAAAGAGAACATGAAATGTAGGAATATAAAGATTTAAAGCCCTTTAGTTCCATTTGAAAACAAATAATGTGCTGAATCTTTTTTTCTTTCCTCAAATGATCACTCCTCCAGTTTCTTTCTTTATCATTGTGACACTCCTCGCACCTTCATATGTGAAAATAATGCAAGATCATTAAAACGTTTGTATTTTAGTTCGACAGAGCCAATGAATATTTACAGTTAGCTTCTGTACTACTGACTGCTTTGGTTTATTCTTATACGATTAGTTACATCAGAGTGACTGTGTGCTCTAACAGAGATTCATTTTTAAGCAATACCATTGTGTTGTTGATAATGGAGATTTTAAACAATCCAGACATATGGTCACTCTTGTGTCTGTAAGCAACTTTGGTCTTTAAAATCACTTCTCGCTGTCAGAGGAGTGGCGCCTCAGAGTGGAAATGATAAAATGCAGTGATTTAAGAACATTAGTTGTACATATTGAATTAAATTACTGATTAATTGAAGGCCTCTTGTTCTTTGTGTTTTGTTTTTTTGTTGTTTGTTGTTTTTTTATATCGGTACTTAAAGTCTGATTGAGCACACCTTCACAATGCTCCGGATGCTGATTGCTGCTCATAACCTCACACGTGACATCCAGTAACCAATCACAAGACTCATAGGGTGTGATTGTGGTGCATTTAAAGAATGTCGGACATTTCAGGGATTAGGATTCACTTCATAATGCTCATGTTTTATGTAGGCGCCACTTTTTGTCATATTTATAACAAAATCATTTTTATTTTTTCCATAATATTTATTTTTTCCTAAAGAATATTTTTTGGGGATATGCTGATTGTTTATTTTTACTGCCTTAGTTCAGAATTTGAATTACAATATTTTTTACACATTTTAAGTTGGGTAAATATCACGTTAATGTACTTGAGTTTAGTCAGCTGGATAGAAAACTGTGAATATTGGATTGGACAGTTCAGTTGTGGCATGGTCACTTCTAAAATAGTTACAAATCTGCAGGCAGATAATTTTTTATCCAGATAATGTTTACAATGTGTTTGGAAATATGTCTGAATCTTAGTTATTCTGAAACCCTAGGTAAATTGTTCAGGCCTTGCACATTTTACCATTAGGGTTGCCAACTGTTAAACAAGGGACACCTCTTGGCCACGCATTGTCTGCCACCCTATCGACATTATAAATGTATTTTGCTTTTTACTCTGTATGTGAATCAATTCTATCAAAGTTTAAATCACAATTCAATCATATTAAACATTTAATTTAGTTTCTTAACATGGGACAATAGGTTTTGTAAGGGAAATGTGGCAAACCTAATCATCATCCAATTTTTTGCAACAAATTGCACTGGATATTATCAGAATCAGCGATCACACACAAACCAGGAATATAACCGGTTTCTCAGTGGAATATCTGACTACTCTGAAGAATTTCTGTAAGGGCTTGCTTTGGTAAATAGCTATCTGTAGCGCTGAATTTAAGGTAAATGCTAAACATTTTCTCTCAATGATGAAGGAAAAATGTTTATTGTGTGTGAACACTTTTTCAAAAGCTAAGGAAATAACATATCCATTGCTCAGTCATAAACTGGGATTCAAATCCCTTTCGAAGGCAGAATGTCCTATCCTCTTGTCGACACCCAAAAGCAGCACAGCAACACGTGTTGGAGCTTTCTGGAAGCAGCCCTCCTTTCCGCTGTCACAGCCCGAGCAGTGCTAACATTCTGCCGGCGAGACTTTCTAACTTTACTCCGCTGGTTTCCCTGCCTCACGATGGCTGCCGTTAAAGCACTGAACCCTAAAGCAGAGGTGGCCAGAGCGCAGGCTGCCCTGGCGGTTAACATCAGCGCCGCCCGGGGGCTTCAGGACGTGCTGAGGAGCAATCTGGGACCGAAAGGGACCATGAAAATGTGAGTGCCTCTGGAGCTCTTTGTGCGTCAGCTAGCTTCATGCTAAGTAGGTAACACAGTTAGCTACCGGTTAACTAGATATATATGACTTTGCTTTTCAGTAACTCTGGTTTGTAGATGTACAGAAGGCCATGATTATCTTCTACAAAAGTAATGAACCACACTTTATGCCAACCGAGGGTATTACGCTGATAACCGGATGAGATGTTTCATGCTGCACGTTGCCTTGCCCAGTCATGCACGCTGATAAGCTAACGGCAGAGTGTTAGCATCAACCGGCTAGCTCTTTAAGCTAATGCTAGCAGCTTAAATCGGTTGGTGTTTAATAGTTTACCGATATTTATATTAACTCCGGACGATTCTAGTCACAGTAGATTGCATTTAACATTTTTTGTAACTGATTAAAAATAAACGAAAAAAAAAAATTAATAGTTGTGATTTCCCGCACTGAACTTGACATTTCATATAAATTGTTTTTGACATGATTGAATAAAAAATATATGTGTAAACATAGCAGGACACAAATGATTCATATTCTGTTTTACTAAACATCTGTTTTGCTGTGCGAACTTGTAGGTTGGTGTCTGGTGCAGGAGACATAAAACTAACCAAAGATGGAAATGTCCTGCTACATGAGATGGTAAGGAAGTGCTTTTATTTAGATTATCTATAAGAATAAGAGCTTTTGGTGTTGTAGTATGTCGAAATTGCTAACTTTATATTAAACTGTCAAGGATTGATTATTCTGTTTAGTAAAATTAGGACATTACACCCCCTCTGCTTCTAAGGTTTCAAGTTCCTTAATCATTATCCAACATTTAACGTAAATTACTTGGTTGACATGTTGAATATCTTCAGCTTTTAAATGCATTTTTGAAATTACACACCGTTTTATTTCGTTGTGTTTAACATTTGAAGAGCTACAGCATTTGAAAACTACAGACTCTATTTTTATGTTTTACAATGCAAAGTCATATAAGCTTATTTCTACAATATCAGTTAACAGTAAATATCATCTTAAGGCATTTTACAAGACAAGCTGGTCCTAGATGTATCTAAAATCACGATTAAATTGGTACAATACTGTCAAAAAATTCAATAAATTCATTTCAATTTAAAGGTAATTTACAGGATCATTTAAATGTTGGAGAATCCAGTTTAAGATAAAAAAACTGGTTTAATATTTTTCTTTCAATTGACTTCACTTTTCATCAGTTAATGATACATCTTTTTTTATTTTTATATCACTGGTTTGAGCTGAATAAACTGTCTGATTATGCAGTTGTAGATCAAACGCTTAACAAAACACCAATATGACAAGATAACATCGGTGAAATTAAAATGTTTTGTTTTTTTTACTAATATGAAGCAATCTGTAAGAAGTTAAAAGCTTAATTAGATCTGTAATGTGATAAAGTGCACAGTGAACACCCAAGGATGCTAACGTAGCTCCCCCTGGTCTCCTGTATCTGTGCCACAGTAACTCTGATCTGTTCCTCTGCATCAGGAGAGCCTGCTCCTCTCCTGCATGTATTCAGCGGATCAGAACAGTCCCTTTTCCTCGATAGAAAATGTCTGCATGAGAAATGGAAAACAATATTTACTGGTTAGAAGTTCAACCAAACTGTTTGGCAGATGTTTTCTTTCACTCTCTATTGGTTTGCCTTTATCTTAAATAGAGCTGCAACGATTAATTGTGATTAATTGATTATTAAAATACGTTTGAACTAATTGAGTAATCGATTAATTGTTAACTAGAGTTTGTAGACTCTAAAGCATAACTTTATTTGACAGAGCAACCAACTTAAAGGAGTAATTATATCATTATGGTAAAAATATATATATTATGCATATATATTATGCAATAAAGACGAAAATAAACTTTTTTTTATCTGTCAATATGCTCTAACCAGAACTCCTAAAGTGGAAAATTTTGTTTCACCTGGTTTAAATCTGTAGAAAATATTTCCTAAGGACACTTTTTCTGTCTAATTATTAATCGAGTAACTAAAAAATAATTTACAGATCAAACGATTACAAAGATGGAGCCCTAATCTAAAATAAATATGAATAATTTACAAACTCAGTCATTAAATGGAGGGAAATTATTAGGCTGAATCTTGGTAATAAATTGAAAAAGTTTCATTCTATTTTTCTTATCCCCTTTTTACAAATTTCCCTTTAAAAGCAAATTCAGCACCCAACAGCATCACTAATCGCTAAAGTAGCTACGGCGCAGGATGACATCACAGGCGACGGCACCACCTCAAATGTCCTCATCATCGGTGAGCTGTTGAAGCAGGCTGACCTCTACGTCTCAGAGGTAGGAGCTTGATGAAGAGGATTCAGTCCACACTCTTCTAAATTCTCCTAAATGTTGTAAGATTGTAACCGTATGTGTTTTAATGCTAAAGTTATTCCTGGTTTTTGTGCTGCAGGGTCTTCATCCAAGAATAATAGCCGAAGGCTTTGAGGCAGCAAAAGAGAAAGCCCTGGCTGTTCTGGAGGAAGTGAAGGTCACTCGGGAGATGGACAGAGAGACGCTGATCAATGTAGCCAGAACTTCTCTGAGGACCAAGGTCCACACAGAGCTGGCAGACCTGCTCACTGAGGTGAGACATGAGGGGACAGACTGAGGCAGTTTTACTCTATGGACCCCTGATGATGTTTTTCATCCTGCTTATCTTTCATTTCTAATTGCCTAGTAAAACCAAAACTCTTGTTCTTTACAAAGTTAAAAAGAATTATGGTGTTCAGCTGTGGGAAAATAAAAGTCCTTTTTTATTTTTGTTTAGATAAAAATCTGCTGCTTTATTAATGTTTTTCTGTATTTTATCCCACATTTGCTTTTTCATTAGTACGGTTAGTTTCTATACTCTCAATCCTTCATAGAGGTTATTCTGTTCATCAGTTTCTTCCTCTCTAGTTCCAGTTCTGTCGCAATGGGAACAGATTTTGCATCTGATGTTTGAATTTTATAGAGATCAGATCTGATTTATCTAAAAAAAAAATAATTAAAAGCAATTGACTTTTTTTTTTTTAAATCTTCTTTTAGTGGTTGTTAAAAGTTGAGGTCAAGTTGTGACATTAGTCTGAGGATTTGAGACAAAGCGTAACATTTAAGCTTCCTTTATTGTGTGTTAACATGTCGGTGAAGGTTCTCAGTCATCCAGGTCATGATCACACCTTTGTGATGACTTTAATAAATCTACATGGTGCAGCTCTATAGAAATGTACAAAGGAGGGTAAGAAGGTTAACAGCTGAGCTCCTGAATCCAGAAAACCTAAACCTTCCATTATTTCCAAATCCATCAAGTTCATTTAAAGCAAGGAGATAAAAACTCAATTTAACAAATCAAAGCATCTTTACTGCAGAATGATTATCTGTTCAAATCTGTCTGTTTTAAGCTCGAATCGTCATCTTTAGAAAATAATACACGACGCATGCATGTGACACTGATACGGATAGATAAGTTTAAGCCCCTTTAGTTATTTTCCCTCTCTGAGTTCTGTAGTTTTGCTGACTGGTTGTCATTTGTTTACGCTGCCGAGTTTGAATTTCTGACCAACTGGTCTCATCAGAGTCAAATCAGAAATCAGGCCAGTTGATTCCCAGCTTAGAGTTGAACATGTTAGTTGGATCTTAATCCATATTTCCATCATCAGGCTGTGGTAGATGCTGTGCTCGCCATCTCTAAACCTGGTGAACCCATTGACCTGTACATGGTGGAAATCATGGAGATGAAGCATAAGACTGAGAGCGACACACAGTAAGTTTTAACACATGGAGCAGAAGGCATTTTTATTTTGTTAGGGAGACCAAACTAAATGTTCTTATTTGTTTTTCTTCAAAGGTTGATCAAAGGTTTGGTGTTGGATCACGGAGCCAGACATCCAGATATGAAGAAGAGGGTAGAGGATGCTTTCATTCTAACGTGCAACGTCTCTCTGGAGTACGAGAAGACAGAGGTGAACTCCGGCTTCTTCTACAAGAGCGCGGGGGAGAGGGAGAAGCTTGTGGCTGCAGAGAGGAAGTTCATCGAGGAGCGCGTGCAGAAGATCATTGCCTTGAAGAAGAAAGTCTGTCCCAATGACGACAAAGGCTTTGTTGTCATCAACCAAAAGGTACAATGCAGGAGGGTTTCAGGTGTTTAACCGTGACTGCAGTGGTGATTTTTTTTTTTTTTTTTTTTCCAGTGTTTATTAGGTCCTCTGTGTTGATTTTTATGAACATTGTGGGAGATCTGAGGTTTATTGAAGTGCACAGTGAACACCCAAGGATGCTAACGTAGCTCCCCCTGGTCTCCTGTATCTGTGCCACAGTAACTTTGATCTGTTCCTCTGCATCAGGAGAGCCTGCTCCTCTCCTGCATGTATTCAACGGATCAGAACAGTCCTTTCACACCTGCAGGCAGTTTATTGATTGAATTAACAATGCTAAACGGAGTCCATCTCTCTGGTTTGGTCAGGGTATCGATCCATTCTCCCTGGATGCTCTTGCTAAGGAAGGAATAGTCGCCCTGCGCAGAGCGAAGAGGAGGAACATGGAGAGGTAAGAGTAACAGATGTTTCAGCACCTTTTTAATGTGCAGAATATTGGATAAATGGGAAACAAATAGGTGTGCTGATTACCTCTATACAGGAATAATTATCTGGCAAAAAATCCATTTAAATTACTTCCCCGTTGATTTTCTTGGTCATAAAACCACGTGTGCAGACACATTTAGAAATCAAACAGGGGCATTCTTGTACTTTTTATTTTTGTACAACTAAACTTGGATAAAGGTTTTAAACAGAACCTGGGTTCTTGGACCTGGTCTGGTTTTAAGGCCTTTTATTGAGAGAAATTCAGCAAACATGCTGTTACTGGTCTTGTTTACCCTGAGGTCTTACCTGCTAATTCTCATTTTGACTGATTCCTTTATTCTGATGGATAAAAAATATATATACATAACATGGCTATCAATGGTTTGGAATCCAACAGACAATGAATTACCAAATTATCTCGTTGTGTATATTTTGGTCCTTTGTATCCATTTCCCGTCTCTGAAGATGGTTGGGAATTGTAGTATTTTATGAATAGGAGGGGGGAAAATATGCTTTTGACCAGAGACATTTAAGGAAATTTTGATTAGAAGACATAGGAATTAATAGGCTAATTTCTATTCATGGCAGTTTTTTAGTTGTTTACTTGCCAAAGTTTTAAAAAAGAAACAGTCTGAAGTGGAAGTTGTGCTGTAGAAAAAATGTATTTAAGCAGGAAAATGCAGTCCACACTTTGTCTAAATATTATATTTGTAAGTTGGTAAAATAACATAAATAAATGCTTTACCCTTTTCTTGAATCAGAAGCCAACTTCTGTGTTGTTGTTTTTAGGATTTGTTGAATAAAAAGATGCTTAATATTTACAAAGTTTGGTCCAAAATCTTAGTAAAAAGATGTGGAAGCTCTGAATGGTTCATGTTGTTGTTTTTCCAGACTCACCCTTGCTTGCGGTGGCATCGCCATGAACTCTGTTGATGACCTCACACCTGAGTGCTTGGGTCACGCTGGGCTGGTTTATGAACACACATTAGTGAGTATCCAGCTCGGCTTCTCTGACAGCTGAAGTTAGAAAAATGTTTATTTTATGTAAACCTTTTTTTTTTTAATTCTCCCTTGTTTAAGGTTTCTGGACCGAGATTATTAACGCCGTTGGTCTTTTCTTTTACAGGGAGAGGAGAAATACACATTCATAGAGAAATGTGGGAACCCTCGCTCAGTTACGCTGCTGATAAAGGGTCCCAACAAACACACCCTGACACAGATCAAAGACGCCGTGAGGGATGGTCTGCGAGCCGTCAAGAACGCCATCGAAGACGGTAACGAGCCTGCAGGAATAAAATGTTTTCCCAATACGATATGGAAGTCAGAACTGTCTAGAAGCATTGACTTGTGCAAAGCCCTGCTGCAATCTGTTCATTTTAGATGCAACACTGGAGGCTCTTACTGATATAATTGCAGAACTACATTGAAAATTTATAACTGACCTCCTCAGTACTCTAAGATTGAAGTATCATAAACTACATTTTATGTTTGAAATGAAGGATCTTGATTATTTGCACAACAACCACTCAGGGATGTTACCATGGCTCCCCTCGGCCTCCTGCCTCTTTAATCACTTCTGCATTCAGAAAGTATTGTCTTTCCTTTGTGTATGTATGTACTGGGTTTTTGTTTTGATCTTTTTTTTCTGTCTCAGGCTTGTATATTTTAACTTCATAGTACTTTAACGTAATTATGTAGTTTTATTCTTGTTTTGGTTGTAGGGTAACTATTTTAATTTTGGCATATTGACAACAATGTTATTAATATGCTTTTTCTCTGTAATGAATACAAAAATGGTGAGAAAAAAAAAGCGCCAATTAGCTCAACCCCCCCTGATTTGGTTCTCGAGTAAAGTTATTCTATGGTGAAACTATTTAGTATGTCCCGTTTCTTCACAGCCCCGTTTCTTAACACTCCTCCTGTGTCTTCAGGTTGCGTTGTGTCGGGTGCAGGTGCGCTTGAGGTCGCTTTGGCAGACGCTCTAGTAAAACACAAGCCCAACGTGAAAGGCCGAGCCCAGCTAGGAGTCCAGGCATTTGCAGATGCTCTTCTAGTCATCCCCAAGGTGACCCTGCGGACTTTCTCACGTGAACAGTCTTCACATTGCATTCTCTGCAGGCCTCTTCTCTAACCTAAACTTGGTGCAAATCTTTTGTAGGTGTTGGCCCAGAACTCTGGCTATGACCCTCAGGAGACCCTGCTGAAGCTGCAGACAGAGTACAAAGAGTCCGGTCAGTTAGTCGGAGTCGACCTCAGCACAGGTGATCATCACAAGGTCCACAGTATCCAATACTGTGCACAGGATAAACAGTTTGTGCACAGAAGAGCTCTTCTAAATAAAGTCCTGTTTTCCAGGTGAGCCGATGGTGGCTGGAGAGGCAGGAGTTTGGGATAACTACAACGTTAAAAAACAGCTTCTCCATTCATGGTAAGGATGCTTTTCTAAGCTGAATCTCCTTCTGACTGATTTCCATCCTTGTCTAACATGTTTTGTGTTTACAGTACGGTGATCGCCAGCAACATCCTGTTGGTTGATGAGATCATGAGAGCTGGAATGTCTTCTCTGAAAGGTTAAAGAAGAGCCACTGTACATGTACTCCAGTGATAGTTGTTTACCTGACGGGTCCATCAATTCGACCCAGCTATCGTCAGTCTGAAGCACCCCCCGTCGATGGCCAGCCTGCTGAGCAAACCCTGCGGCGAGCTGTCTTAGCATCAGTCAGAAATCATTGTTCACCTGCTCATGTCTTTTTTTTTTTTTTGTTTGTTTTTTTCATGATTCCCCACCCGGAACCATTGGTTTATTTATGCGGTTTTGTCAAAAGCAGTTCTGTTTCAGTCGATTAAAGAAAGTTCCTGGCTTGCAATATCTGCTTGTTTTGTTTGGTTTTTTTTTATTCCAAGAGTAAATGGGATAAAAATTGACTTGAAATTGACTTGATTCCTTTGAGAGTTTAGATAAAAGCTCAGAGTTAGAAGATTGGAACAAGTCTATTTCAAACTGAGCCAAGTTGTAATGAGGCTCTTAATATGGTTTCATCATAATTTATTTAGTTTATACCTTTGTAAAACGGTAATAGGATGTAAAACTATCATTATGAAAAATCTTTTAATAGACGATCAACCGTTTCATTGAGTAATCGAGAATTCATTCCTTTTGATAAGTCAAAATTGAGAACTGACTTAAGGGATAAGAAAAGTGTCCAAATCCCTGCAGAAAACCAGGTATTAGTTCTTCAACAGTAGAATTAGACCATCCTACTGTTTTAAAAATATTCATTATAGCACATAGTTGAACCTGACGAAAAGATTCAAGTACAACTGAATAACAAAAAAACTGACACCAAATTATAACCACTATACAGTGACACATGGTTAATGTCTTTCTGGTTGGGTGAGGGAAAAAAAAAGTCAATTTTGACTCAACTAATGATGCCAACGGTTAAGGCAGAAAATTAAGAGAAGAATTTTAAAAAGTAAAGTTTATGAAATGCAAATAGGTAGTTTAGGATTCTTCTATGTACAATAGTTACCAAGATTATGTGAGAATGTAGGGGGCTTGTTTTAAGGGACAAGTCTGGAATAATTAGGAATGGAGACTGCGAAAATTATGCAATTATGTAAGATTAAGGGACATTTTTCAAAATATATCAAACTTATTTGCTTATATCTCTCCCAAAACTGACAAATAACATTGTTTATATTGTACACCTATCTAATTATTAATATCTGTTTATTATCCATATCTATATTGAATAATGTTTTAAAAATTGTTATACAATATCAGTGTATATATTATGTATATTATAACATTGAATATATATATATATATATTTTTCATCCCTGATATTATTATATTAGGGACTCTTTATTATAATTGTATATTATAATTTCTCTAAGCCTTTGCTGAAAGCAATAAAATGAATATAGTAAAGTAATATTTCCATCGATCCACCTAAATAAGGTGGATATTTTCTTTTATCCTAAAATCCTACCTAAATACGATTCAATAAGGTATTATTTTTAAAGAAAATACAATAAACTTACACCCTTTTCATTTATTCAATCACTTCATTTTAGTTTATTAAAAAAGATGTGATTTCGTTATTTTTTTTTTTCTTTGTACGCTTGCGGAACTTTTAAACACGGAACATTTTTCCATGTCGCACCGATTTTCGTCGAGTCGTCTGAAAGAAGGAATAAATAGAACAAATAAAAAAACACTAGTTTTAGATGTGAATCCTAGCGCAGTAGTTAAATGTTAAACTTTAATGTTTGCTTTTGACCTCGAGTTTTAGAAACTGTGAAGGATGGACATTTTCTGGATATTTGCTGTGGGTTTACTACCGGAGATGTTGGGTACGACCTCCTCTTACAAAACACGTAAAGATTAAATCAATAAACTTTTATCAGAACTATAGTGTTTTCCTCCCAACAGCTGCTGGGGAGATGGTAAATATCCCGGGGGGGAGGCTGCTGATGGGAACCAGCGCAGCGGACGGCAGGGACGGAGAGTCCCCGGTCAGGGAGGTGGAGGTCCTGCCTTTTAGAATAGATAAATATCCGGTCACAAATTCTCTTTTCAGGTATTATTACCCAAGTTAAGACTCTCGGTTGGATCATTGGATCTGTGTTAAACAGATACATTGGAATTTAAGTAGATTTTTTTTGTTTTTCTTCAACAACAGAGACTTTGTTCGAGCTGAGAAGTTTAAAACTGAAGCTGAGAAATTTGGATGGAGTTTTGTTTTTCAGGACTTTGTCTCTGATGAAATGAAAAGCAAAGTTACTCAGAGGATTGAGGTGAGCATGAATAAAAGAGGCTAATCAAGCTATTCTGAAAGATTAAACTAGGAACACACAAACTATTCGGGATTTCATTGATGACCACCGTTTGTGCGCGTGTATGCCTGTGTGTTTTTGTTTTGCAATGGTTTATTTTGTACCAATCATTATGAAAGTAATACTATAAAAGATTGTAATCTGTATCAACCGCCTGGTGCTGCAGGTAAGATTTGCTCCAATCTTAAATCGTAGTTGGGGACAGCACATTTTTATTTAGTGGGCTGCAAATGGCCCCGGACCACATTTTTGGGACCCCAGATTTAATTTAGTTTCCTGTCTCTGTTATGCAGTCTGCCCCCTGGTGGTTGCCCATAGAACGAGCATTTTGGAGACAGGTAAGCCAGCCCGTTTTATGGGCATTTCACATAACAGGCCTCCCTCCTTATCACCTTTATTCAGCCTGCAGGGTCCGATTCAGGCATTCAGGATCGCCTGGACTTCCCGGTGGTTCAGGTGAGCTGGAATGATGCACAAGAGTTCTGCAGATGGAAAGGCAAGAGGCTGCCTACAGAAGAGGAGTGGGAGTGGGCTGCTCGTGGGGGGCTGCAGGGTAAACCTCCACACTGATGGCACAGAACATTTCTAGAAAACGGAGGAAAAGCTCAATAGAGCTTGAGATCATTTACAGCACCGTACTTTTAAAATGACAACAGCTACAAGGAGCATCACCTGATCTTATGACTCGGTTATGCTGAAGCGACTAAACCTGCGGGACATCGTCCCTTTAGGACTGGAGCTTGACACCCAGTATATGGACCATTTTAATAGTTCACCTTCTCAGCAAATCATAGAATACATTAGAAAGTGATGAAGGATTTTAGCAAAATTTGAACTAATAGGCATCATTTTTATTGATATGGTGACATTTAAAAACCATTTATGCATTCTGGTGCTTCTTTTTCTCTTGGAGCAGTAAACAAACCAGGAAACACACCTAGATACCAGGAAGTGTTTAAGATACACCTTATAGAATGAATTTTACATTTTATAATGAGAAGCATGTATTAATCTGAATTATCTTCCTGTTTCTTAATGCTGTGATGCAGGTCGGACGTATCCGTGGGGGAACAAGTTCCAGGCGAACAGAACCAACCTGTGGCAGGTCCAACAGTAACATGATTGTTTATGTTGAATTTCTGGAGTGGATTTAAAGGGGAAAGTTTCTGGTTCTTTTTTCAGTTTTTGAAATCAAATCATACTAATTTCTCTATAAAGTGGTCTGAGAATTTAATGTTAATGGTGAGAAGTGTAAAAGCAGATGTTGTCAGGATTTTAAGTAAAAAGAATTCTGTATGAAGACAGTTTTGTCCTGTGTGTGTTTTAGGGTCAGTTTCCAGATGGGGACAGTGCAGAGGATGGGTATCATGGCGTCTCACCTGTAACCGCTTTTCCTCCTCAGAACAATTATGGTAATGGTGCCCTTAGCTAATGGAAAAAAAAAAAAAAACAAGTCCAGGGCGACGTTCACACTGCAGCAAGAAGTGACCCAAATCCGATTTTTCTAGCCGTATGGGACCTATTTCAGTTTTTTTTTCATGAAAGTCTGAACAAAACAGATCCGATTTTTTTCAAATGTAACCCAGGCCACTTGGCTATGTGCTCTTGAATCCGATACGTATCTGATCTTTTCAAGTGCAACCTGTGTCTGAACCGTCTCATTCATTCCACCTGAACGTCATTAATACTGAACAATGGTCAATCTTCTTCATCTTGCTACGCAGAAGTGTGAAGAAAAACAACAATCATGGTGGAAGATAATGCAGAGAGCAGCCTTGATTTTCAACCTTCTTGAAATGATTGCGTTGTCAATGCACTGGCTGAGGTTGGGAAAGAAAAGAAAGATCGCAAGTTGCCCTTCAGCACTACCATCCATGTTTACCTCCGTAAACACAGAGCGCCATCGCTTGTGATGTCATTGCCTCCTCTGCTGCCCATCTGGGACACTTGAGTTGAATAAATGCAGTTCACACACTTGAGATCACATACAAGTCGTTTATATTTGGAAATGTTACTGACAACGCAAAAGAATCAGATTTTACAAACTGAGCATCAAGGCCTGCAGTGTGAACGTAGCCTAAGTAAGGCTAAAGCACAACCAAGAGCATTTTACATTTTAAATCTCATAACTCGCCTCCTGCAGGACTCTATGACATGATGGGAAACACGTGGGAGTGGACGTCCACACCATTCCCAGCAGCTCGGCCCACATACGTTCTGCGCGGCGCTTCCTGGATTGACACAGTAGACGGCTCAGCCAATCACAAGGCTCGGATCACAACCAGGTGATTTTTTTTTTTTTTTCTTTGGTGGGCTGTGCTGGGGGACGGACTCTCATTTTGAGACATAAGATCGGCTCTGATTGGTTGGGTTTGTGTCTTTCAGGATGGGAAACACACCAGACTCTGCCTCAGATAACCTGAGCTTCAGATGTGCCGCCGGTCTGGAAAAGAAGCAGGCCAAGAGGAATGACAAAGCTGAACTATAGCAAAAAAAAAGTTCATTTCATCAACCCAATTAAAAACAAATAAAAATAAATGTTTAAAATCACCGAAACATGCAGTAGAAGCAATGAAGTGCAGAGCAAAGTGCTTCAATAGAAAGGAACTGGACTGCTCTTCTTTTTTCTGGGAAAATGTCCAGTTGTTTTGTGTTGAAGGACTTAGTAATGCCATGAGTTGGACCACAGGGACTCTCAACACTTGTGGGGAAGCAACTAAATCTCTCCTGTGGAGAAATTCCTTTTATACTCAAATTCAACAAATAAATACCTTTTTTCAAAAGCTTTCTCACTGCTTTTCAGTAAGTTTGTCTGCATCCTAGAAACATCCTTTCTCCTGAATCAAAAAAAAAGACTGAATTAATTCACCAAACAACAGAAAGTCGACACTCTTTGCTCACATAGATCCACTTCACGCTGAGATCTATCTTTGTTGGTTATTAACGTGACTAGAGACCAAACTAGGGCTTTGGTTTAGTCACAGGGACCCTAATCCCTGAAATAGCTTTTTTCTTTTCTGAGTTTGTTGATCAGACTCATCCTGAGAAATTTTGGCTTTTATATAACAGGTCTTAGTTTAAAATCAGTCTTTCATCTCTCATTAGTCACCAAACAGTTACAGTGATACTATAGAGGGAAAAGGAAATGTGTTTTACACTGGAAACCACTATGTACTTTTCTATATAAGGGACCCACGGAATAAAAGCTGAGTGTGTAAACAGCTCAGTCGTAGGAAAAAAAATCAAAGGAAATTTGCAGATCCTGCCGTTGAACAAACAAACAAAAAGAAATCAACATGTTGCATTTCACCATGCTGGGTCTTCATCTCCCTAGTTCCTGTCTGAAACTTATCTGCAGAGTTTCTGCTAAATGCAGCCGTGTGCAGCGATCAGAATGTGAAACCACTAACCCTGAAACATGAGAGATCACCTTTTCTTTGTCACATTTCTATTTTTGAATGTTTGTCATGTTGGTTTGTTGTCGAGGTTAAACCATTGTTCCAATGTGGAAGGTTTCTGCCCAGTTAAAAATAAGCTGGTGCTCAGATATGACTGGAATAACTCACACATACTTTACAAACTCCCATAGCTCATTTTATTGCCCACAAAATGTGATTAAAGCTAAAACTAGCTACTGCCTAAACTACCAACTTCTCTGGAGAATTTTCTCTTGACCTAATTATTTATATTTGTGTTAACTGTCCAAACAATTGAGCATTAAATTGTTGCGTAGCTTCATGCTATTTAGCTGCCAAGCCTAAAAGTTTAGTTGCATCTCCACAAGAGATGATATTTCTCTAACAAAAAAAAGAGTTATGTCTGTTTTATACATATGAATGAAAAAGTCCTTCATTTATAATATTTATGCTTCTCAACATTTAGATGAAGACTCCTCTGGTGCTCATGAAAAGCCTAATGGAAGGTCCTAAAACGACCTCCATAGTTTTGATTTACATGAAAGGATAATTCATAGACATTTATTTGCCGATAATTGTCACAAAAGAAATGTACACGGGAATCCTTAGAAATGATAAATCATTTAAAAGTAGTTTTATTTGTATTAAACCAAATTCATCATTAGTCACTGCATTCATTATTTATTGTTTGTGGCTTATAGTGACTTAAAACTCAAAATTTCTATACTCTGAAAAACCAATAATGCACTTTAGATCATAAATATTTTACAATGGACAGCATAGCATGCTTTCTTTGAAGTGAATAACTGGATCAGCATGGAGACGATCAACCTGGTCACCACTGTTGGGTCCTCTTATTAAATCTCCATAGTTCCTCTGAGGTTTGAACTTGTTGGCCGATCACGCATGGTGATACCATGTTGAAACAGCATCTCCATAAAACTCTTCACCAGAAGGAGCTATGAAGTGGTTCTATGGCTGTGATGACTCTGGATTAGGTAAACATACCAAGAATAGGCATTTTTAGTGGCAACCTCTAAACTCCTAAACCAGCTCCCTCTGAATCTATACTTCACTGTATTCAAGAGTCTAAATCTGGTCATTTTGAAAGGAGTTTTGTGGAAACACTATGTGACATCCTGTTTCTGATTTTTATTCACCTACCCAAAAACAAATATAAAGACGCTGCTTTTAGTTCTTTTGCTCCAGTAATCTGGAATAAAATCCCATAAAATTCTAAAAAGCATCTTTATATCCAAATTAAAATCGTACTTCTTAAGAGTGACCCTTTACTGTGCCATCTAATAATTATTAATTACATTTTTAGTCAAATCTTTCTTTGATCTTTTTTCAGTCATTCTATTATTATTTTTCATGACCATCTTACTTAATTACTCAGTTTTATTCTCTATAATTAATCAAGCTTAAATGAAAATTTAAACTGGAAGACTGAAATCGTCCCCACCTCTCATCCAATCACCTATCAGCGCTGTGAACACATTCGCCTTTGACCGATCATCATCAGGATTCTACTTTAAAAAGGACTTTTCTACCAACAGCTTCTGCTCCATAAAGCTGCAACCATCCTCCATAGCATCTCCACCGTGATCTTTGTTGTCATTTGGCTCTCTTCCTCCTAATTAATCTGCTGACAGCCAAAGGGTATATTTCTTATCTCAATGAAACTCTAATTGTTGATTGTCACCTCTGCGAGTCTTTCCAGACTTTCCAGACCCTTTATGTCACTGCAATGTACTTATGTTTTTCTTTTTGCAAGTAAAACACTCAGGGTTGTTTGACTACTGAATGTGATAAATAAAAAACCTGCTTTGTCTTATGGTTCTATGTTATTTGTTTATACTGTTATGGTCAAATGTTTACATACACTTGTAAGAAACACAATGTCATGGCTGTCTGGAGTTTCCAATAAGTTCTACAAGTCTTATTTTTCTGTGATAGAGTGATTGGAACACATACTTGTTTGTCACAAAAACATTCATAAAGTTTGGTTCTTTCATAAATTTATTATGGGTCTGCTGAAAATTTGACCAAATCTACTGGGTCAAAAATATACCTGTTTTATGTGTCGATAGCTGTAGACTGGAAGGATCTTCTGTACCAGTCTGTCTTGCACCAGAGCCGTAGAAGCCTCTGACTGAAGACACTCTGTTGTTGTTTGACAAGCTGATTCAGGATCAGATGATTGTTTCCACACCATGCAACAAAGCTGCTCACCAGCTCTCTAGTAAGCATCTCGTCCATCTTTGATGCACCCAATGACTGCAGAGTCATCCCAGTATTTCTCAGGTAACAGGGCTCTGTCTGGTGATGGAGGTCAGAGGTGTAGAGAGTAAAAGCGAATGGTGAGAGTACTGTCCCCTGTGGTGCTCCTGTGCTACTAGATTAGACAGCTGACCCTCCAGTCTAACAAACTGTGGTCTGTTTGTCAGGTAGCCTTTAATCCAGACCATGGTTGATGCCTCCACCTGAGTCGTCTGGAGTTTCTCACAAAGTAAGTCAGGCTGAATGGTCTGGAGAAACCAAAGAACATGATCCTCACAGTGATGACAGTGGTGTCGTTAAAGCAGGTGTATGATGGCATCTTCAACTCCATGATGATAAGCAAACTGCAGGGGGTCCTGATAGCTGCTTGTTTCCTTGCTTAGATGGACCAACAGGAGTCTATTGTTTCTGATTGTAAAATTTCACAAAGAACCTTAATCATCCTTGGTTCCCTTTGTTCCTCTCTGCCTGGATCTTAATCACTGAATGGAATTTTCCACATCCAAAAATAGTACTTTGAACTGATGAGCAAAAGTCTAATCTTCCTTAAATCTTCTTATGACTAAAACAGTCCAACGATGCTGAATCTCCTCCAAACTCTTAGAATGGACTTTACTTAAACTTGCGCAATGCTGGAATTAATATCATATTTATTGTTACTAGTGCGCCTCAGTGAGCTCTGTGGACAGTCATGTGCTTTAGCAGTGACCTTGTGTTGCTTATGCTCCTTAGCATGTCATACAATGATGTCATAATAATAGCAGAAGTTTTTACACAATTAAATCATTATGTGTTTTGGAATGAATGACAAAAAAAAAATGTTTTTCAATCATATTCTAGTTACTTTCAACGTACATTTTAACTAGTTTAGATGTAGGTAGAGAAAGTAATATCTTTATGACCTAGTTTGACAGGAAGGAAATACTCTGGTTTTGGCAAGGAGCTTTTAAAGTGCCACAGCTATGACGTTTCTCCTGCTTCATCAAGAGAGAAACAGGTCAATAACCACAATTATTTCAATCATGTGCTTATTAAAAAAAGAAAGAAAGTCTCATTTTTAGACTAGATAGAAAATGTTGCCATAGAAAGCTTTAAATGTCCACCAACATCCTGCACTATAAATAACAACTAAGCTATAAATGGTGTTTTCCCCTAAAAACTTTTCAAAACTAAAAATAAATCAATGAGTAATAACCAGTGCGGGTTTAGGAGAAACATTCATTTCCTTTGAGTGATTTATTCCAGTCATTGTGTCTTTCTATCAATCTTTTTTTATCTCTTGTTTGACTTTCAGCAGCAGTCAGGTGCGTCAGGCTTAAATGATTTGATTGTATCTAAGCATCAGAACCCACGCCTCTTCGTCTCCCTGCTACTTCACTGTATTTGCACGTCATGTGCTCGTTTAGCAATCGAAAAGGAGGAAGAAAGGCTGCGTGAAGCCACAGCCTCCTGTGACATCACATCATGTCATGTTGGATCCTGTAAGGACGCACGGCATTCAGGTAAAACTGGTCTAGTCACATACTTACTGCCTTCTTCCCTCCTCCTTGGTTTAAATCCTCTCCTTTCCATCTGTGTTTACCTCTCACTGTGTCTTCAGATGGTCTAACTGTTCTTTCCTCTTCCCCGAGACTCATCATGAACTACTCTCAGCCGTTCTCGCTCCTCAATGAGCAGCTGAGACCTCGGCTGACCTCCAGCGAGCAGCTTCATTCTTCCCTGAGCAGACTGGAGGACAGGAAGCTGGACTCCATCAGGAGCAAATACACATCTTACAGATCAACCGTCCTACCGACAGAAATAGAACCACAGACCTCCATCAGCGTCACAGAAGGTACAGGTGAAGCTCAAATGAACACAGAACAAGAAAGTTTGAGCTTCAGGAGCACAGAGGAGGGACTTTCCAAAGATCTACTGCCATTTATCAACTCCTGCTTCAAAAGTGATTTGAACATAAAGGATGAGGATGAAGACGGGCAAGCCAATGACGACAGCAGCATCACTCAGTCCGAGGAGACGGACAGTTCGGGTGAAATGGGCTCAGAGGAGGCAAGGGACTCCGTAAAGACAGGAGCAGGAACCGAAGTGGGAGAGAGCCCCTTCCAGAGGTTCTACGCTGACAAGACCTTACCGGACCTGATCAGCACCGGCAGGCCGCTCGGCAGACGCAGGACGCTGACACATGTCTCAGACACGGTAAGGTTTAAAGACTGTTAATGTCTCTGGAAGAAGGTAACAGCCGCTGCCTGGACAGACCAGTAAAACAGGGTGGAGGCTATCTTTGATATAACTCAGGAGTTACATAATAAATCTAGAGAGAAAATAATACAGTGTTACAAAAGTCTTTAATATAATGATCTGAAGGCTTTAGAATAATGTAGTTAATGTGATTCATCTGAAGATACAAGAGATGTTTCTGTGGTGATAAAAGGTTTTAGTCCTTCATAGTTATCCTCACATGTTAGTGTGTCTTCAGTGCATCTTTGCTTTCAGCTCTGAGTTTATGAACCTGTACAACTGGTTTCACTTTGGAGTCAAGGCTAGTGGTTTCTGTTTACACTGAGTTAAAATGTTATAAAGTTTGGGCTGCTTGTTATCTTCTCAGACAATAAATACCTGCATTCCACTGTTAAAATGTTTAAATAGAGCCTTGTTATGTTGTTCAACAGCTAAAGGAGGTACGCAGGGAGGTGGAACTGTCCCGCAGGAGGAGCATCAAGCTCAAGGCTCAGGTGGACAAACTGCAGGGGAGCACCGATGGACCTGGCTGGAGCCAGCACAGAGAGAGGGTAATGAATACTAGCAAAGCCTGGGCTCAGCATGATACTGCAGAGCTCCTCATAACACTAGTTTGCTTTTTATTGCAGGTCACAGATGAAGTTCTGTCGGTTCTCAGGCTGTTGCATCCACTGATAGAGCCCGATTCCAGCAAACCCGAGCCCCAATCTGGAGAGAACCGTCTGGACACTGCCCTGGTTGAGCTGAAGAATGTAGCCAGACAGCTGGCAATCAACCATACCAAGCATGTGAGGGTCACACCACTCCGAACCTTTTTATGTCACATTTTGTTCCAACTTCACATTTCAGTTTATTCTCCTTAAAGTTTTCCATGACTAAAAGCACATTTTATACACTTTACAAACCTTTACAAAGAAATGCAAGCCTGACAAATGAAAAGACAATCATAATAATTTTAAATATTTTTTTAAAACTAAGATCCCAGCTCTGCTTAAGCTCAGATTTGTGATCGATTCTCAGCTGGACTTAGGTCTGCACCTTTACTGGGACACAAACACAGATATCTCTCGATCGAAGTATTTCCTCTGAAGCTTTGCAGTTGAAATTGTTCTCACTAATATGCTTTGTTTCCTTTCAAAGAAACGTCTCCCCACAACATATTATTGCCACATAGAATCCAAATATTTTATATAGAATAAAAAAACTATAACATATATAGAAACAATGGTACAATGGTAATAGTTTCCCTCGCAGGCATTTCGTTTCTGTTGATATTGCCGCTCAGAAGAGTGTTTGCTTTTCTCATTCTCTGTAGACCAGGTGACAAATGTGGAGAGTTATTTGCACAGGAAACTGCTTTTTCTCTTCATAGCTGCTTTCTATGTGAAACAATCTTTTCAATCAGGTTTGTCAGACATTAATGGTTGAACAGAGAATAGAACATTGGGAGCTCAGAAGAGATTAGCTGTAAAAAAAAAAAACATAAAAACAAAAGAAACATCTTTGTTTATTAATCCTCAGAACATGTGATGAGATTCAGCTTTTTAAAAGTTGGTTTCACTTTAAAAAACATAATGCATCCCTGATCCTTAGTGGCAGAGCACCAAAGTTGTCAAATCTTAAAATTTCCCCCTGAAGCTACTTCTGTCATTTGAAAGGCATCTGCTATCTGATGAAGCATTGTTTCGATGAGAACTCCACCCTGCGGGTTTAGCTTAGCTATGAAGCCTGACAAGTTTACTCGTGACACTTTTAGGGAGTCATTTTTCCTCTGCGTCAGCTCTTATTAAAAGGAGAAAGTTAGGGAGCATCGTTCTGACTTTACTTATAACAAATAAAAGTTGAAATCAAACTGTCTTCATGCTGCTTTTATTGATTCTTCATTCAGGATTCTAAATCTGGGAAAAGTGGAGCAGAAGAGAGCACTATCCTGCAGCAGGCGCTGAGGGACAGAGATGAGGCCATCGAGAAGTGAGTTCCCACACAGACACACAAACTGTCACACTGTCAATGTTTTAGGTGGAAAAGGGAAGCCACAGTTCTATTCTAAGGAGTGATTCATTGCTTCTGCTTTGCTGCACAGGAAGAAGGCAATGGAGGGTGAGGTACTGCGGAGTAAGACCGAGCTGATGGCGCTTAACAACCAGCTGCTGGAGGCCGCCCAGAAACGTCTGGAGCTGTCGCTGGAGCTCGAGGCCTGGAAGGTAAACCGGAGACAGGTTTAATGTTCGACAGAAGTGGACAAAGGGTGTGTTCTTTAGGTACACAGAGAACCAACGTCAATAGAGAGTAAAAAATGCCACTCAGTGAGAAACATGCAAACTGAAGTACATGATTATAATAAAACTCAGCTCTGAGATTAATGACACAGAAACCGACTTCAATTCAAATTCTCTTTATGAGGAGTTCTTTAACAGCAGCTGGTATTCGGCCTCAGGGTTGTGTGTGTGTGTCCTGTTTACACCGAGTTCTCTGCATCATGTAAGAAAAACACTTTGGTTTGCAGCTTTTAGCCTTTTCTGACCAAGATGAATAATCTGACATTTATTGTTTTTTATATTTTAGATAAAATAAAACAATTACAATGGACAATTTTAACCAGACATGGGGAGATAGATTTTTTTTTTTCTGTAGGATGATGGGATATCCCTTATCGATTTTTTCGTGACACACCAAGAAACTTAAATGTATTTTGTTGTACACCAAAACACAGATGTGCAAATAGGTCAACAGTCTTGGAATCTACAAATCACCTCTGTGTTTGATAGTGGCAAAAAAACTAAACAAAAGAACTTTTAGAGAGTTTTTACAATCATTGTAGGAGACAAATGCAAATGATGAACCTTTTGATCTTTTATGAAAAAACAGAATGAATGGCAAAAAATTATAATTGGTCCATCCAAATCATCCTTAGGTATTAGTACATATGCATGCTTGGCTGTCCTGTGTCTGTATGTGTTAGCCATTGAAAGACGGATGACCTTTTCTGTGTTAAATCTCTCTCTTGTTAGAGTGTTGAAAAAAAAAAACAACCTTACCTGCACAGATAAGCAGCTATAGATGATGGATGGATGGATCATTTTCCCCATTCTACACAATTATGCCTGACTTTGCATTGACTGATTAGATAAAAAAAGGTTTTCAGAAAAAAAGTTTTATACTTTTAAAAGAAATAGATTCTGACATGTTTAAAAACCATATTTGTAAAAATAATTTCCATATGTTTGTACTAGAGATGAAAATCACTTCAAACCACATATTGTTTTTAAGTTGGGTGGCAGGAACCTCCCACTTCACCCCTAAAGCTCAATAGAAAGTAAATGTTCACTCATTTTGCTCTTAAAGGCATAAAACAATAACATCAATGTCTAGTTTTCTAATTTAAATGAGTGGATTTGCAGCCGGACAGGTTTTAACAACCCTGCTGTAGTATCCTGCAGACTGTATTTCACTGAGACCAGATCTCAACTCGAAGCTCCAAAGAAACTGTTCAGATCATTCAGATGAATTAGTGCTGTTGTGTAAATCATTGCTTTCTTGAACAATTTTTAAGCGAGCGTTGGTTTCAGGAGAACCTTGTCACTAACAAATCATGTTTCCTCTCAGTTTTTGTTAAAATGTTTCTTGGTAGTTTGAACTTCTCACTAAAAAAAAAGCGAGAAAAAATGTCAAGTCATTGTTTTTCGAAGGTGTGTCAGAGCAGCACACCTGGCTTGTTTTTCATTCGTTTCTACCTTGGGGCCTAAAGAGCAAAGCAGGCATCATTCCTTATTGAACGTCGGCATCTACTGTCTTCTGATTCTTTACATTTTCTGAATCTCTTAAGTTTTACTGTAAATGCAGATATACAATA
>JAUZNJ010029058.1:0-15653 GCA_034780135.1 Jordanella pulchra | reverse complement strand
ATGGTTGAAATTTATGTCACTGTTCAAATGAACAACTTTTCAGAGATATTGATAAATTAAAGGCAAAACAGAACAGCTAGAGAGCTATAATCTGTTTTATAACATAACTTGGGTTATTATTCAAATTGCTTGTGATTTATACAGATATCCTTGTCCCATAACTAGGATGCTTTTACTAGATTTATAGACTAATAAAGGGAAATACAGGTTTGTAACTTGAAAAAATCTTAATTGTTTTCAACAACAATGAGTCCATTAAATTCAAATTAATCCAGAAACTGGAAGAAAAAAAAAAAAAAACACCTGACGGGTTAGTGTTATTTAGAGAAGTGAAAGAGAAATTGGATTTGGAAAAAATCTGTATTGGAAGGATAAAGCTAAACAACAATCACAGATTGGAAATCACCCATAACCTGTCTTATTGGTACATCTCTAGTTTTTTCTTTCAGTGGAAAATTATAGCCTGTTGTTAATCCTGCCTGTAGCCACAACCTTGTTAACAGGCTGCTGTTCTTGGCTAAGAAGCTTAACAGGCTGTGACTGGCAGCATCCAAAAAAAAAACAAAAAAACACAAGCTATCTTATTCCATTTAATATTTTTCCACATTTTTTTTATTCAACACCTTTAAATATTACATTTAACAAAAAAAATCAATAAAATGTCTAAAATATATTTCAAATGTTTTGTAAATAACTTTTTTTTGCTAATGAACAGGCAGGATTTTAGAATATTTGAAAAGCATGTCCTGTACATACATGTCCTGTCAGCCCTTGCATAAGTAAAGCAGATCAGTGAAGCAAACTCCCACATTAATCAAAGAAAGAGAGAACTGCTGCTTCTGTAGGAGATTTGCATGCAAAATCCTTTCCTGCAAAACCGTTGGGAAAACAAGAGAAAACAAAAATCCTGCCGTTTCAGACTCCTCAGTGACTGTGCAGCAAGCTGAGGGCTACATTTGATGAATTTGTTTACTTAAATCTCCATCATCACAGAGCATCATTATTTTCTCCTTGTATGCTCCAGCGCTAATGCAGTCTAAATGGGGCCTCTAAACAGAGCATCGCATGAATATTCATCTGAAGCACAGAGCACGGGGTCCTTTTAGGCATCACAGTTCGGCTGAGGATCTAAGTTGATAATTGGCCATGGAGAGCTAGGTTTGGATACAGAGATGCAGAGGATGTGCCGATGCAACTTTACACCAAATTTCATCTCAAGTCTTCCTGTGGTGCGTTAATTACCCTTAGAGTCAGTTTTTTTCTTTTTTTTTCCTCCAGCTCTCCATCTGGTGGGCAGCTTTTAGGATAAAACAAAAGAGCGATACTGCTGGAAGATTAAAGCAGCCATTAAGGCTTTTGTTCCTGGCTGCATCATGTGGGTCTCACTAATGTAATGTCCATCTATTAAAAACAACAACAACAAAAACAAGAAAAGGACTCCTACACCATACATTGTTGCTAAGTTACACATCAAATTAAATTGAACTTGATCAGCATGACTCTTCCTGAAGATCGATGGAGGACATAGATCAGTGGTGTGCACCTCTACTGGCAGAGTTTTAGCAAATTTTTGCAGATCAACAGAAGCATCGGTTGTTTTCTGCCTCAGCACTAACGCCTAATTTTCTCAATATCTGTTGCTGACTTTCCACTTTGTGTGTGGATTAAAAAACACTTGCCAGCTGGCCGAATACAGTCTTTGTGTAATTCTACCCAAATTTCCAACATATAACAATAAACCACTTTTTATAGCGGAGGGGATTGTGTGTAGAATTTTAAGACAGGATAACATAACAGCATTTGGAACAAGTCTGCATCATAAATGTTGAGGAAGTGCAGCCACTAAATACTTTCCAGATGCATCCTGTATGTGTTGGACCCCACACAGGAAAAAAAAGTTCTGCCCACAAAATGTGTCAATAAAAAGATGACACCAAGATAGCAAGAACAGAATGATGCAATTTTGTTCTTGCAGCCCTGGGACACAGAACAGACTTCTCTGTTCTTGTAGCGATACACTGACCCTAAGAGAAGATAAAAACTAGGAAAGCTCAGTTAGAAAAATAGTAGAAATTACATTTGTGCCATTTGTTACCAACTTTCTGTGTCAACCATCATCAACAATCTACAAGTAGGACCGAGTTTGGGGATGCCTGGTTTAGCGGATCGTTCCATTATAGTGGGTAAATTGTTTTCGGACCCAGCGTCTCTTTATTTTAGATTCCATAAGAGAAGGTATGAAGTTTTTCCTGTACTGAATAAGTGTATTTTAGGCATGTTATATGAAATTTCAGTTGTTTTTTAAATTGAGATGCCTGGTAGGCCTGAATAAGCAGACATTTAGCAGGTCATATGCTGCATAAAACGTTATTATTGAAAATAGTTTTGTTGATGGTTAAACAGGCCCTTAAATACTCTGACAATAAAAAGCCTGTTACTGGCTGCTATTTTCTGTTACCTTAATGCAGAAGCATTAAATGCACCTTCAATCAGATGTTGTCTGGCTGTTTTTCCCACAAGACACAACACAGAATCAACTATGCTACACACACAAAAAAAAACAACAGGCAATACTAACAAAGATGTTGATTCCATCAAACACAGAAGATCCTTAAGGCTGCCACTGATCTGAATTCCATTTTTATCTTCATCAATCCCTTTGCAACATGCAACACATCCAGCCATGTAAGCATGGATGGCTTCCTACAACGGTGAGATGTGAAAATGATGGTAATCAATCATCACAAACACAGAGCCACGCTGCTGAGAAATGTGAAATTGGACCTCTGCAGGCAGGAAAATCACCACAGGGGCCCGAATCGTACATCTAAAGATTGTCAAGATGAAGAGGCAGTAAGACGAGAACACTTCAGAGGACAATCCTGCACTGCAGCATGGGAACTCTCGCATGCACGGCACTGTCACAAAGAAAACATCATCTGGACCGTGTGAAAACTTCTGACGTTACCATAGCAATGGGTTCCTTTGTGTATGTGTGTGTGTGAAAGAAGATCACTCTGCTGTGATACAGTTTTGCCACATCATCAGGTCCCTGTATTGGCATAATTAAGTCACTGTGATTCACAACTCCTGGGCCTGAATACGCACATTGTGTATTCATCACATCTTGGCTTGTTAATGAAGCACAGTACTGGAATATGGTGGATATTATTATTACCAACATGGATCGTCTAAGTCAGAGGTAGCACATTGTGAGTAAAATTGTACTACACACAACGGACAGAAAGTCTATCATTATAGGTACTTATATTGTTTGATCCCAGAAGATCTGATTTTATAAACTCCTAACAAGATTTTAAAATGAGATAAAGAGGTGAAGTGAGACGATAAGTCCCAGGAGGAAAAGACACAGTTTAATAGCAGCTAGCCCTGCGGCATTTGCAATCCTGAGATTTTCCTTTAGAGCGTTTCTTTTGGGGTAGCAACCACATTTAAATAAAACATGAGGAGTGATTTATAAAGCTATAACTGAGGTGGAAGCAGCAGTCAGATGGGATCCAATTTCTCTCTGAAAGGTAGCAGAACATGACTTGTTGCACCTGATATGACAGATGATGCTAAAACAAGAAAGGAGGGTAGAAGGACAAACTTTGGGAATTTCTGGGTTTCAGGAAAGTTCTTTTTCTTTCTCGTATAAACATGTCAGAGTGTAATTTACAGCCCATACGTTCCAATAAAGCTCATTCTTAAGATTTGAGGTGCCTTTAAAGAATAAACTGCAAACAAGGAATAAAACTAAGCCCACATTTACGAATAAGGAATGTTTGTTTTTTTATTTTGGCTGATGGTATTCTAGTATTATTTACATCATCTTTAAGCAAAAAATCATTAGAATTAGTGAAGCAAAGTTTTAAAGCACCACTGAATATGTAATCATTTTAGATAACGTGTTTCTCATAGTGAATAGTTACTGAAATAAACCATTTTTACATAATGTTCTAATTTATTAAACAGTCTTTATTATTGATTACCCAGACTTCAATGCGGTTTCTTTCTATCCTGAATACAAAAGTTGGATATAATAAAAGGAGACTTGAATGGTGAAGCTTCTCGTCAAAGTAGAGATAATTTAATCACCTCTTTATACACAAAAAGAGATATATTGTAACCCATCCTCTCCAGAAGCTCAGGAACACATAAGTAATGTTTACTGTTTACTTTCTACAATCTTTTTGGTAATAATACGGTACTTTTCTCAAGCTTTCATGTGACTTCATGCTTATTTTCAGAACTATTTTATACCATTAGCTTATTTACAAAGTATTTTGTACTTTTCAGTCTCCTGGTTACTGCACTTTATGTACAAACTAAATACCACATTTGTAGGGTTTTTTTTGAGGATGTTTTAAATTTGTGGGGTTTTTTTTCATTATCTTCTATAAGGGGCTTTTATATTTGTGTATATCTGTGCATTATGTGTGTATTCTAAACTGGGAGCCATCATGGTATCATGAGTTTTCATTGCAGTTGATTAACATCTCAAAAGGGGCAGGTTGGTTGATAGAAAAGCTGCCACAATCCAAAGTAATGTGTAGAGAGTAAATATGCTTTAGGTCTGAGGGTAAAAGAAACTCATACATAAGAGAAACCAAACAGCAAACACATAAACAGAAAGAAAAGCCAGCAGCTCTGGGCAAAATTCAGCTGTAAACTTAAACCTCAAAACAAAGTACACACCTTTGATGAACAACATTTTCAGATCTTGGACAAAGAGATGGTTTGAAAGAGGGCTGAATAAGCCATCTTTTGTTAGAAGAAATGCCAACACTGAACAAAGGATCACTGTTTAAAGTAAACAAATAGCCTGATCATGATTCAAATGGCCAAACACAAAACTCACACAAAACAACAGAGTCCAGTGACCCAGGAGAACTCTTTTTCCCTCATATGCTGTGTTAGATTTTGTCCAAATAAATAACTCTGCAATGACCAATCATCCCTAACTTTGGCTTATCTGTCCAAAGGATATTGTACCAGGAGCTGCCTAGATGCTGCTTTTATATCAAATTGTAAAGGCAAACAAATTTCTGTGAAGGTTCGAATCCACTCTGATGAGCCAGTAAACGACCCATCAGAGCCACCTTTTGTTTTTTTTCTCCCCCTTACATAATATTTGGTCTCACCTACAGTATATTTTTCTCCTGTCCCTGTCTCTTGAATGAGAGGCCTAAACTAAACTGAAGACGCCTAAACTGAACCTCCAAGCTTAAATTAAGAGCTCAAATCCGAACAGAAAACTGTTTGAGATTGTCTCAAAGGATTACGTGGCGTAGTGAAGAGGTGCAGCTGCACAACTACATTTAAACACCAAAGACTCCATGAGACTGACCTTCTTCTTCCTGCTGGCCCCACAAATTGTGTTTCAACTGCGTGACCTTTGGTCCGTTCTAAAATCCATACCATGCTAACGGAAGGTGTGGATTTCCTTACTTCAACCAGTTCATCAGATCCGATCCCAGTATGAAGCCAGTAATGTCAATGTGCTCAACTCTTCCAAACTGTCTTGACTTGAATTTAAATTATTATCATCTTAAACGAGTTTATTTTTTCTTTGTTAGCACGGTATGGTCTAAAATTTGAAAGAATTTACTCATTAGTGTGTTTTGTAAAGTAATATAATCATGTCTATCAACAGTGGAAAAATCCCCTATTTTCACTTAAGTGTTTGACTGAAGATTTAGACTTCAACACGATACACAACTGACACATCTGCATCTTGAAGTATTTTCTGTGGAACCTGGTTTTACAAACCACTGAGCTGTGACCCATCCTAAACTAATAGACCATGCTCCAGGGTTAAAATGCCATACTAACCTTTCGACTGGTTGCAGAGGGACACATTATGTGTCTATTTAAAGCACAGTGTGAGGTGGGAAGGGAATGCATCAGAGGCAGTAACAAATTAGCTTCATGAGAAAAGCAATAGAGTGAGGCCACACCAGAGCAGTCAGGAAATAGCACTCTTTATTTCAAGCCAAAACTATAAAAAAATAAATAAATAACTCTTCCAAATATAAATATATCCTTATATGGAGCAGAGATACGGTTCATGATGAAGTGGTGAATTCCTGAATTGTTGTCTTAGATGTGTGCATTTTTAATAAAGAAAGCAAACCTAAATTATTATATCTACTTGTGTATGACGGGCACAGTGCAATGCAGGCATCAGATGAAAAGCCAGAAAAAGGAAAACAAGTTTGTTCTGCAATAACAAGGGAGGTGTCTCCTTTTAAAAATGTCAAAACATTGCTGCTGCTGCTGCTGCTGCTGAAGTTCAACATGCATTGTGCTGAATTCAAGTGTACATTTAAGGTGAGAACAAAAAGGACACTGTGGCCTAGTTCTTTCCCCTCTAGCGGTTCTGCTTTGAGGAAAGAACAGGACACATCGTGTTCTGGCCCAGATACACCTGACTTCTGTTTGTTCTTGCAGGTATTTAGGACAGAGGTGTATGTTCAGCTCCTGAGTCAGGTGCTCATTCACATGATGCATAAGAGATGTTTTTCTACAGCTTTCTGACTGAGGAATGAATTTCACACGTCTCTTTGAACACCTGTAAGCACTAGAGGGGGGAATGTGTTTATGCACTTTTTTTGATGAATAGAAGCAGGCTTGTTTGCATACAGACAGCCCACCCCCAACCCTGCTACCGTAGGCAAACGTATAAATAAAGGGACAGCTGGAAGGGAGGAGTTTCTGTCAGATTTGATATTGATGGCTTTTATTGGCCCTTCAGGGTGGATTACTGCAAGAATGACCATCAGGATCTGTGTCTAAGGCCATCAGGTAGGTTATGGCTGATGGATATGGATTTAAAATGCCTTCACCCTTTTTAAAATTGTCAGGATATGGTTGATCTCCGCAGGTTCTTGGAACAGTCTTCAAGCACGCATCAAGAATGCAACAAGCCTACAAGTGTTCACGATGGAGCATTTTCAGATGGTTTTAAGAGTGTAAATATCTTTCTCATCGTTGGATATCGTGGTGACTGCATAGCTGAGTCCTGGGTTGCCCTTGTAGCATCAGTGGTCACTTCTCCATGGTGTGCAAACCTAATGCACAGGGCTTTATCATTGAAGAACGTCGAGCACTCTACTGGCCCCAACCAAAGCTGAAACCTTATCATCGTACTGGATGACAGTGATCCACACAAGGTTACTGCAACACACTACTGGTACAGAATGAGTCACATCTGGCTGCCTCTTCTCAGCTGCACACATAAAGACCCCTGTTGACAACCCAATAGACCACCAACCCATTTGCACTCTATGTAAAAACACATCATGCTACATTTCAATGTACATACTTTTTTTTAAGGATGTTTTTGTCTCTTTACATGTTTCTATTTTTTTTCTTTTAGGTTTAAAGGTGTTTAATATTTAATTTTTTTTCTCTAGCGAGTCCTCTTAGGCTGCTGCTTTTTTATGAGTGTTTATAAGTTCTGTCTGTGTCCTACATGTTCTGTATGTCTATATGTCTGAACAATATTCTATGATGGTTTCATCATTATAATATTTATGATACTTAAATAAAACAGAATTCAAAAAGCTGATCCATTAAAAAAGCTACAACAAAAAATAAAAACTAGTGTAGCATATTGATTAAACCTGTTTTGTAATTTGAAATTTTTTTCTTCCTTTTTTTTTCTGTAGGATATTTTGTTAGATTTTTTTATAAAGTTCTCACGACCCCAGACTTGTTTATTTACAGCCTTCAGTGGGGTCCCACACACTTTGCAGAGAAATAATCTAGCTGAAGAGAAGCACCCCCACCTCCAAATTGAACGCAGTCTCTGACAGCTTGTTGGAAGAAGCAAAAATGAAGTTTAGAGCTGCATCTCAGGGGGTGGGGGAAGAACCAAGAGCTAGACATGATCAGCTCATACTAATCTGTGAACGTGTGCAAATTTTGGATCTCATGTGTAAAAATCTTTTTTACTGTGAACTCAAGTTTATGCAGCACCCTTTGTAGCTCTGCTGTAATTCTCTTAAACTGTTGTAAGATAGTGAAAATCCATAAAAGTGCTGCATCTTAGTATTGACATTAATTAGACCTAAAGTCTTTGGTTGGAAAAATACAAGCATGAATAAAGTAGACGTCTGATTCCTGGCCAATGTCGACCTGATTTCTCAGATTAACTGTGTACATGTAAATATAGAGAGTGTGACAAACCCTCTGGCAGCGCAACAGATCTCAGAGCATCACATCAAGTCTTCTAACGATGGCTGGGTGGTATTCTTGCATCAAAGAGGCTGACATTCCTGTCATGTCCACTCGCAGTCACACAGAAAACAATTGCTGGCCTATTTCAGAGGTATTGTATCTGTAATCTTTTTTATGCGCAGTTGGGGAACTTGAGCATGAGAGCAGCTCTAAATCTGTTACTTATACTCTCAGCTCTGACTGCCGTACATGAAGATGAATACAAATCACATCACAGCAGAGGGAAGTGCTGAGTCAAGCCATGTCAAAGCAGCTAACTAGGTTGTGAATCAGACACCAAAGCTCATGTATCAGACTGTGCTTTAAAACGCACTGTGAAAAACAACCCTCCCACCTCCAGTGAGTCGTCTGTGCTGATTCAGTCTGATAGAAACAAGCAATGCAATTTTCATAGAGTTCTGTTTCTTGGTTGTAGAATGGCCATCTGCTTTGGTTTTACGATGAGATCCACTGATTACAACATTAATGTGAAATCGATAATGACAGAAGTTTAAATTGGTCTGTTATCTCCGCCAGTTGAACTCATTTAAAGATTGGACTTCAGTCTGCAAGTCTTTGTTGTAAAAAAAAACAAGCTCAATCTGAGTAGATGGAGAGCAGTGATCATTACTTCTGTCTTGCACAGATCTTCAGTCTGTACTTTGACTAGGCCTTTCTAGCACAGCTTTGATCTAAACCATTCCTTTGGTTGCATGCTGTAAACCCTGGTCATGCTGGAAGCCTAACAGAAATTAATTTTTCTCCAACATTATCTAAAATTTAGCTCCATCCATCTTTCCATCAGCTCTGAGCAGCTAATCCCACAGCATGATGGCAGTGTTACAATGTTTTACAGTGGGGATACTTAATAGATTTTAAATATCTCTAATCCACAGGGTGAGGCTATGTTAGGGGGTCCAGAGACATGAGGATTTGTTTCTCAATCATTTGCAATTGGAGTTTGACTTTAAATATATTTAAGTACATATTAGGCACAAAAGGGAAACATTTTGTATGCATGTTTTATTCATTTATGAAAACTAAAGATGTGAAACATAACTTGGCATATAAGTCAGTTTGTGGATGTGTTTAAATATCAACATCTTCAAAATAGAGAAGCCAAATAAAGTGCGGTACAAGTACAGGTCATTGTTGACCTGATCAATGTTTGGAAGAAAATGTGCTTAATATTAGTTTGTTATTATTATTAATTAACAGTTTAATATCTCACCTTTTCCTTCATGAAATGAACCAAAATGATTTTTTTTTTCAGATTACAAATCAGTAAATAAGGAGTTGTTACTTTAAGTTCAATTTTGCTGAGCTAATCCTTAGACTTTGGACTACTGAGCGTTTCTAGCTCTGCCCCTGCTCACCCAGTATGTGGACCATCAACAGGTTCTTCCACCTAAGCTGTGGATCTCTGTGGATCTCTGTGGATCTCTGCAGCTCGTCCAGAGTTCCCATAGGCCTTTCAGCGGCTCCACTGATGCCGTCTCTCTTTGCCCAGTCTGTGAGTTCCAGTGAGCCACTGTGTCTTTGAAGGTCTGAAGCTGGTTCAAGCACGTTCCATTTTTTCAGATGATGGATTAAACCCAGCCTAGAAAAGTTCTTGCTGATTACTAACCTAGCTCTGCTGTTCCTCAGCCTTTATGATGCTGTTTGTTCAGTAACGTTCTCTAACAGAGCAGTAACAACCCTGTGCAGCCTAGTAATGAGTGATAATTTATTGCACAGGATTTTTTTAGTGGTTGCACCTAAATGTCTGCCTTAACTGAGCGTTTCTATTTTAAACACATTGAGAACCATGAATCCTTTCCCTTCCACTTGACAATTAGAAAGAACTTCTTCTTCTCAGTTTCCTTTAAGTTTTTATGTGACTAAATGAGGAAAGATTCAAGACCCAATGATATATAAAGCAGTACTGTATCTTATTCATCGTTTTTCATATGGAAGCTTACATAGTGGGAGTTAAAATGTTTGGAGAATGAAGGAGCCCGACAGTTAAGTCTTAATAGCTTTTTAGTTTTGCCTTCTTCAGGCCAGAAAAGATGAATACTACTTTGGACAGGAGCGGTTTCCATCTGCCCTTTGCTGATATAAGGAATACAATTTCTTTGTTTAGTTAAAATCCACTCCTTGTCTTTGTGGACTGTGGGAAGAAATTAAAAACTCAAGGGGCAGAGCAGCAACAGCAGGATTTTTGGTTAACGGAGATTAACTCTTCATTTAAAAAAGAAAGAGCCAAAAAGTAAGAGCCCTATTTTCAATCACTCGGGGAAATTTTGCTGCAGAAGCATCAGAGGCATTGAGGTTATCTGCTAAGAGCTTTTAATTGGTTTCTATGGGAAATGATGTCTTAGTGGGGTGTTAAAGTGGGGGATCCCTGTTTGTTCTCCCTTGACAGTGCACATGGGCCTTCCTATCCACATCCTTATGAACTGGATTCCAAATGACTGAGCTTTCCCATCAGCATCCTGTCGCGCAGCTCAGGCTGGCTTTGTAATCTGCGATCCTCCTCATCTGCTGCGGGGATTCCTGCGCCTGAGCGCAGTGAAGATGTACTTACAGTCTCATTCAGGTTTCCCCACAGGAGCAGCCTGAGTGAAAGTGCTGCTTCGCTCCTCCCTGTCACGAACCAGCTCGGCATCACAGGCTGCTGGAGCCCAGCTGAAAAAGGCGATATGTCTCTTCATCAACTGTACGTCAAATATGCAGCTAAACTACAGCTTTGGGGCTGCTGCAAGGTTTTATTTGTCTCTTTTCTCTTATGGCTTCAAGCATCTCAGTTCCTATTTTTTATTGCAGTCAGAAAGTCAATATTAAATGCAGAGCCCAAGACAGCAGAGAGTGAAATGTATTCCTCTTTGTCTTAATTCTTCCTCAATGCACACACCTCAACAAGCAGCAGCAACCTTTCCTCCAACTATCACCTGCATCAGGCTGAACTCATCTCTTTAATGACCCCTTCACTGCTCCATCTGTCACCGCCTGAAGCAAACCGGGTTACATAAGCTGGGAGCGGTGGGCAGAGCCTGCACGCGTGGCAATGGGTAAAGCTCTTATTAGCAGACTTGGTGGAAGAGCTTTGATCGGCAGGGAAGAAGAGATAACAATGGAGAAAAATGAGTACGTCACCACAGAGAAATGCTCTTTGTTACCTTTCTTATAAAACAAGAACAGAGTCATTGTTGTGACAAGTTAAAATGTGTCCTGTCAGCAGGAACAGCAGGTGCAGTCAGCCAGTAGAAATAAACTAAACTGCATGAGACTTGTAGAAACGGACTAGACACCAACAGGGCGTCTTAAGAAGCAAGAAAAGATATATATACCGTGTCTACTTAAGGGCTTTAATAGTATCTGGTAGCAAAAGTGTTAAAAAGCTAAAGGTGTTTGCTAATGTCTATACTCCAGTTAACAAATTAATCAGTTCTTAAATTAAGTGATGATTAGTTCAATGATTGATTAATCTGATTGTTTTAGACTTAGTCTCCATAAACAAATAAAAAGAAAAACCTTAAGAAAAACAGTAAGGAGGATTGTACATTTACACCGAGTCGTTTTTTGTTGCTGTGTTTATATGTTTCAACGCTTCAAAGTCAAAGGAAAAAACGAAACAAATATAAACAGAAAGAGTAGAAGTGTTTGGAGGAGGAGATTGAATCAGTTAATCTCTGACACCAAAAGTCAACTAAAAAAATAATGATGGCATTTTGAACTTTGATCAATAAAATGCAGGAAAAAATATCACATAAAACATCTTTTTATGAAAGTCTTTGTCCATCTTGTTTTACATCAGAGCAGCAGCTCTGTCGCTACGAACGACAGGAAGCTGAGTTGAATAAAGACATTGTTTGAAAATGAGAGTCTGTGACAAAGATAAAAGAAAGGGAGTGCCTTAGATTTCAGCAGAAATAATCAGACATCCATCTCTGACTCTATCTTTATCCTTAACCAAATCTGCCTTCAGTGCTGCAGAGATTTATCGCTGATTAGAAAAGCAGAAAGGCACAAATTCAACCATCCAGGCACTCACACGATCAAACGCCTACACAAGAGAAGTTTACTGTCCACAGAAGTACAAATTTGCTTTTGGCTTAACACAAATGATCAAATGGATACAGAAAGATAATAGGAAACACAGAACACAGAAATACCAGCAGCAAGCATGCATTTCAATGTCTGCAGATCAAAAATAACAAGTTGTGTTCATTGTCATTTACAGCCGACTTTGAACAAATCTTCTGTCCACTGAAACCTGCAGCGTATTCACATCACATGTGCAACAGGCACGTCGATTTCTTTGGTCTGTCTGTAATTGGAGATTAAGAGGATAAAAAATAAACCGACCACACAACCCATCCTATCCAATGGACACCTCATCCAATCAGCTAGGACTAGAGATTGGCTTATAGAGTTTTTTTTAAGACTAATTATTACAACAGTCTGTTTCAACTGTATAGTATAGTAGTCTGTCAGTTTTAGGGGGCTGATTTTTGAAGACAATCTTTTATGTTGGTAAAAATGACACAATGATAAACGTTACGCTAGTCTCAATTTAAACTTACAGGAAACATTTATTTTACTTTGGAACAAAATGAATAGTCGCAAGATTTATGAATTCACAACCTACTGAAGATACATCTTACCGGAAGCCAATAGATACATTAGCCTTGAATACAAATATGTTTCGAACCAATGAAATTCAGTGACTGCAGCAAAACAAACATGGCAGCGCTGCTGGACGCGGCCATCTTAGTCTGTTTTAGCTGGAATACTCTCTATCACTTTTTGGGAAAACAAGCAAAAGGACACGATTCGTGCCTGGTGGATGGGAAAGATGCTGCCGTGTTCCTGACTGGATTTGGCAAGAGTTTGATTTATCAGTTAACTCCTCTAGTTGTGAAACAAATCATTTCGAGATGGATGGACAGACGGACAGAAACAATGAATGATTTTCTGATAACAAATTTTTAAAAAAGCATGAAAGCAGATCTCCATGGTTTGAGATCCAAACTGAAATATCTCCAATGAGATAAAAACCCATCACCCAGACTCTAACCTCTGTTTAATCTAACCCCTGGATCTACCACCCAGTGCCACGTGTCCAAGTAAGCCCGAGACAGACAGCAGTCGAGACACACAAAGATCCTCGGTGCCACAGCCTTTCCTTTCCTCTGCTAATCAGACTTATCAGCCAAAGAGCGGCGGTCTTCAGGCAGCTGCGTCCAGACATCAACCTGACCGCTCGATTGCTTTTGGAGCTCCCTGAGTCGGTTGGCGGCTCTAACAATGCTGCCTGATCTGGGCCGTACAATAATTTCCAAGAAGTCGGGGGATGGATGCCGTTTCTAGGAGACATGACATCTAGAGTCGGTTAGTCGGCATTGGTGGCGTGATGCAGCACGGTTCACTTGAGCTCTTATCAGCTCTACGCAGCTCTCTTAACAGCGAGCAGGGTGAAAGGGAAGAGAGGCGGTAAACTGTAAAAGCAGCTCGTCTGAACTGTCCAAGGTGATCATTCTAACACTCCGACACACATTAAACTCTGCTTACTGCTCACAATGTGCTGAGTGCAGCACTGTTTTCATTGTTGAACACACCGTGGATCACATTGCGTCACATAATTACATCAAACACACTTTTGCACCATGGATTAGATCCACGCTTAATCTATATACATAATGATAGTGATTGTAACAACAGCAGTGATTAAGATAATAATGGAGCCCCTGTTCAAGTGTAGAGCAGCACACATGAGGGCCACGAGCCTGATGGGAGACACAGGGGGCTGAGTAATGGTTGAAAATAAACCTGACCCCTTTTGATTCCTCAGACTTCTCTTTCCTTACCAGAAGGAGATCCACCATAAAGATCCTAGATGTGGGATTTAGCTTTGATCAGCTGCTGCACAGAGAAGAGCACTTAAAGCTGAAGGGCCACTCCTTCCCTCTCTGCTTTCTCTACATCTACTCACTTTGACAGCAGCCTGACCCATAGAGCTGGACAATTTCCCTTCAAGAGCGCTGACAGAAATGCTGTAGACCTAATTGGGTTATCCTTGCACGAGGGTGCAGAGACACAAACATATGACCGGATCCCTGCTGCGACACGACCTCATTTATCTGGGTTTTTTTGCCTCTATGATTATAGGCTCTGCAGCCACAGCTTTTGGAGTTAATCTGGAAAATACAGCAATGTGGAGTTTTATAGGTGCACATGCTAAAGGTTAGCCTGCATCCGCTGACAACACTTTAGGTTAAAAAGTACAGATTAGCCTTTTGATGACTTATAACAATTTAGAATCTCGTCTGAGGACCGATCTTCGATTTTCTTCATAATCTAAGAAAAAACTTGTGTAATCTTTGTAATCAGATGTTAAACAGACAAGATAATCGATCAAATGTGCCAAGCTGTGGTAAAAAAGAAGAAATCTGATTATATCTGCTTACTATGGCTCATGGCTTTTCAATTAAATACATAGAGCTGCAGCAACCAATACAGTCTCTCTTTTATAACAAATATTACTGCAAGATATGTAAGATTTATAAAGAAAATACAACATTGGCAACGACTGACATCAGTAGACTGAGCAAAGATAGACACAATTTAGATTTGGCTTAAAACTATCTCAGTGCTGCCCTCTATGGTTTGAAATGTGGCCACTGCTGTTGAGTTTTACTATTGGGAAAAATTGTCTGCAAGCTGTCCGACTACCCCAGTCATACTCCAGTATCGGTTATATCTTATAAATCTAAAATAAACACTTGTCAAACAATTGCACATTACAATAAGGTGATCAGATTTTGACCTTCAAAGTAGTTCTGCTTGGAGAGACAGATCAGTATTTTATATATTTATATATATATGTATATATATATGTGTGTGTGTGTGTGTGTGTGTGTGTGTGCACAATTTTATAATACAATGATATGGCAGGAAGGTGGGAAAGTGAGGTAAAATATGGTAGTTTTCCAGCCAAAGCGGGAGACTTGACAGCTGTGTTTTATTTACCTCAGAACTAGGAAGTCAGAGCAACATCCAGTTTTCTGCTTGCGCAGGCTCCTGTTATCCGTGGTTTGTCTATAGGGCCACTGTTACATTGACAGAAACACTGTTCTATGAGGTATTAAATTATCTAGGAAATACAGCGGGGAACAGGTTCTGATCTATGATCAGCAGCTGTTATTAAAACTATTATTTTCCTATTTATCAGAGAATTTGTAAGCATTTCTTAGAGTAACAAGTGACATTTGGTAAGAGACATTGATATGACTAATAAAAAAATATGAATCTTTGCAGCATAAATAAATGTTAATTTTCTGCGTGAAATCCGTTTTATATGAAACCACAACTGTGTCAAACATAAAGAATCTCAAATGTCTATAAATAATATTTCCAAAAGGGGGGGGGGGGGGGGGGGGTTTCCT
>JAUZNJ010029057.1:0-15653 GCA_034780135.1 Jordanella pulchra | reverse complement strand
AGATACTGCTGATTTAAGTTTTGAACATTTCCATTTATTTCTGAAGATATTCACTCAACTATGCAAAACATGAAGGGTTGGGGGTGGGGGGCAATAATGGTGAGAAGGACTGTATTTATAACACTTTAACATTATGAATACTGCTACAGTGATGTGTCATATAAAGGGAACTTTGGGTGCTTATTACTTGGTTCTCTTCCAAACATATGAGAATATGGCAAAAAATGGGTATTGTTGAAGTTTCTGATGTCTTGACAAAACATTCATGCCCATTAACCTTTGCTATTTTTCATTAGTTATAATAAAATTATCCTAAATGGCCAAAATTACAGAATATGATTATAAAAAACAAAACAGGAGTACAAAATGATCAAGAGATCAAGTGATTCAATTTCCTGAAAAGTAGATGAAATAATAACAAATGTCGTGGTTGCAAATTTGACTCAAACAGACATCTATTGGATCCGATGCATAGTGCCTTAGTGCTTCACTGGGGAGCAGGAGGACAGCTTATAGATTACATGGTTCTGCCCATTGATGCAACATATACCTACACAGCAGCTTTAGCAGCTTGAAAGAAGGTTCATTTAAAGGATGCAGTGTTCAACATCATGAAGTTCCTATTCAATTTTCTACTGAAGAGGTTATTAAAAGCTTAATAAAAATGTGAACTGATATGTGTCCTTGTGTCTACAACCTGCAGAAGGGAGGGTTTTACGTCACAGTTACAAACCCTTTCACGTGAGATTGATTGTTCCTCCCTGATTATTTGCTTTACTGGGACAAAGCCATCCAGAAAGGACACCCAAAGGAAAAAAAACAACCCCAAAACAGTCATAGGATTTCTCAAGGTTTTACTACAACTAAAATATAAAATAAAGTGTAGAGTTAATGACCTCAGCATAGAAGAAGGAAAATAATTAAACATGTCACACCCTCATCTAACCCAAAGGAGGTATTGATTATGTTCAACACTCCTGTTTACAGCCCTCTGGGTCAAAATACTCTGATCTGCTGCCAGATTTACTTTGCTGATCATCCTGAATGCAATGAGGAGAGAATCACAGAAAACATGTGAAACATCAGTGAAACATGTATGACCACATGAGTTTAAATCTTTTGTTTACCTGCTTAATTTTCATTGACAGGGTTACAGGGGAGTTGGGTCAGCTCTGATGCCCTCAGGCCAAAACATGCTGTTTTTAGGTCAGAGGGGTTTCCAAAGATAACCTACCACTGCAACATTCAAAAAAGCATCAGACCTGGTTCCCTTCTGTCAGGCCACTTACTTTAATTTGTTTTATTTCTTCTTAAATGAGTATTAAATAGTAATTTCAAACCAAATGGCAAAATTATTACTTGATCTTTATACAAAAAAGGATTTGCTACTGTTTATATGTTTGCTGTTAAAACATGTTCAACATTTTACAAGACACAGATAACAATAACCTCTGTTGTCACAGCCCAATAAACATTTCTATGGGTGTCATATTATGATGTGGGAACTTTGCTCTCCAGCTAAGCTAAACTCTTTATAGAGTTGTTGAAAGATAAAACCATTCTGGTGCATGATTGTTACATCTTAAAGATTCTTGAATCAAATATTTGAACCACTGCTGCAAAGTGTGTGCAAATGCTGCTTAAAATGAGGAACATCCATACTAAATTCCATGCTACCACATGCAGACTCTCAATCTGCACTGATAGAGAGCTTCTCGTATAAGTAATGTTTGGAATGTTTCTAAAAGAGGCACAGTTTGACCTGCTTTTCTGATTCACATTGCTAATGGGTTTTTGACCATTTGGAGACTCTCACAGATTGTTCCTGGGACAAGGGGGCTTAAATGGTTGATGGAAAATGGGGCATTTTGCCCGTAGGTTTTAATATCAGACAAATACCGCTTGAATTATAAGAAATTATGCACTTTTAAAACCAGGGTTTTATTTTTCAGTTAAAAAAGTCAGATCCGCCAACTTTTATCCTTTGTGTGAAAGTAATTACCCCTAAACCTAAAAACTGCTTTCCCCAACCTTGGTGCTAACAGTTTTCCTCTTCACTGTTGCTATCTGTATTATTGATGTGAAGGATTCCTGCAAAGTCAATGATGCAATCTCTTCTGCCACTAAATGCTCACCTAGAATGAATGAATTCTGCAAATTCAATGACTCAATGCAGTCAACTAGGTTGCCATCGATAGAAAACTTTGAACCAATCTATCAGGATAATCTGATAGAATTTTCTCTATAAAGTGCCTTGAGATTATCTGTTGTGAATTGGCTATGCATGAATAAAATTAATTGAATTGAACTGATTTGTGGCAATGAATCTGTTAATCCTGGTGAACTTTCTCTTGCAGAAATGATTTACTTCAGCTACTCCAAGTTACAATTTGTCACAGCCAACATGTTAAGGGGTCACACCACATGGTCTGAATCCCATTTAAGTCTGGACTTTAGGTTTCTCTAAAACCTTCCTTTTGTTTTCAAAGTCATTCTGATTAGTGTATTTTTCATAATTTTTTGCAACATAACCAGTGGTGGATGAAGTACCAAACTGTAGTATACTGGAGTAAAAAGTATTGATACTCATGATCGAATCTTACCCAACTTATTGTAGTTCAATACAAGGGGAAGTCTTCATAGGTGCTGTGGAATATTGGCCATGGAAGAGACCACTAAACGAAGGTACTGTGAGCTGATTTTGCCATAGCAACCCATTATTGCTACTTTGGTGTCAGAAGTGAGATTTTCAAGATGACTGCCACTGTGAGAGAGATTGATGAACTCATTCAGTAAATTAAAGACCTGGAAGGAGCACAGCCAAAGAGGAGTTTTGTCTCACCAACAGTGAATTTGCAGTGTGGAGTGTATACAGCCACCTTCCAGATGGGCCAATTTAACTGGCCAATGGTGCGTAATCATCAAAGGATCCAGCAAAGCATGACTGCTGCCCAGCTTCGACCTGGAGTGGCACCACCAGCAAAGGACACTGGACATGACACTCACCTACCTACCACACTGGGAAACTCTGTGGTGTCAACAGAAGGGCAATGCCTTGGAACAATGAAGCTACCACGCTAAAATGGGGAAGACCCACCAGAGACTTACCTCATCCAGGTACAGCTAGCTGCCCAGCTGAATTCATGGTCAGCGGAGGAAACAGCTGTCCATGTTGCCCTTGCCCTTGAAGGCAAAGCACTTCAGATTCTCACAGACGTCAAGCCTGAGGAGCGATCCAACTGGCAAGCCATTGAAAGAGTCCTAAAACACTGGTTTGGTCATCGCATCTATGCAGATGATGCTCGAGACAAGCTGTTCAGTCGTCAGCGCAGGGAGGGAGAAAGTTTGGGTGCCTTTGCTGCAGATCTCCATCTCTACACACGACGTGGGTACCCAACCTTTGATGCTGCAATCCAGGAAGAGCTTGCTCTCCAAGCCTTTCTTCAAGGACTACAACCCGAATGACTACATGAGCACCTTCACCTGTATGCACCAAAGACTCTGACAGTTGCTCTAACTGAAGCAGAGAGGGTTGAGCATGTACTGAACACGGACAGCCCCCGATCTACTACAAGACATCAAACACGCCAGATTGATCTCAAGGGGAGTGATGATGATGAGGTAATATGCCAGGTCAACAAACCACCTCTGGTACGACGGAGACGGGAACCCAGGAGAACATCTGAACGGTTGTTGGAGGGATGTTACCGTTGCGGAGAACAAGGCTACATTGCACGCTACTGCCCATCACCGACTCCTCGAACTCCAGCGCCCCAGCCACTGTTAAAGTAGAGTGAGGTAGCACAGTGGGGAAAGTGCTACCCCTCATCAGCACCTCCCCTTTTATCAATTCACCACTGCGACTTGGCCACCTGGGACAGACACGTGGACTGTATCTGAACTGCAGGCTTAATGGCACACCAGTCAGTGCTCTGGTGGACACAGGGTCAACCATTTCATTGGTTCCCCCAGGAACCTTACCGGGGGCTATACTGGGGGCTAACAACCAAAGGGGTGGAGACGCACAAAGCTGCACATCACCATAGTTACCGGCGAACGTGCCAAGATGCGGGGTAAAAGATCTCTTCACGTGAGTGTTGCCAGCCACACCATCAATCACCAGTTCTGGCTAGCCAACATACAAGATACCTGCATCATTATTATATCTTTATCATATTGCTACAATAGTGAAGCACAACTGATTAAACCACCAAAAGGTCAATCGGTCAAAAAGCATTTATTGATGTTAGTTATTTATTTTACTGTATACTATATGAAGGGCTTTAAATAACAGCACACCAGAGTGAGAAACATTTGAAACTGCACCGCAATTTACTGAGACGAGCTTATGTTATTTTGTCCTCTCCTATCTCTGTCGGCCTGTTTTTCTAAAAAAACGTGTTGACCTGGATGAGCTCTGAAAGTGAGAAATGAGCCAGCCGCCCGCTTCCAAATAAATTGGCTCTCGTGGCATTTAAAGGGAGTCATCAAGCGGGCCCACGGGTAAGGCCAACACCACAAAAAATAGCTTCCATCAGATGCACATCACATTTAAAGACTAAAGGGATGAGTTATTATAACGTTGTTGAGGGATTTGGTGCGAATTTTCCGTCCTTGACCTACTAGATGAAGTTTCCTTTGCAAATATGTGAGTGTGTTTCTGTTAGAGTAATGAGAGGGGAGTGTGTTTGGATCTTAATACAAGGAGAAGTAAAATGATTTTCAAAGGATTCCAGCGAAATTGCCTCACTTGCACTCTGATCAGAGCTATTTTCATACACAGATGGTTATGTTGGAAAGCAGGATGAACCCACTTACCCTCCTGTCTTGATGTTGCTGTTTTGAGTATTTTTTTTAACGGATTGCAGATGCCTTTGTTTTTACCACAGCTCTTTATTTATTTGCTCCTTTATCTCTAAATACAACCCACATTTGTTTCCAAGTGTAAAAACATGTTTGATTGTAAAACCTTCATATACACAAGTTACAACTTTTATTTTTCTCAAGACTTCACAAATAAAGCCAATTGTGTTAAGCCAACATACTTATTCAGGCTGTGCACCCACTTTATAAATCCCTTGACCTTTGACCAATACCCACACTTCTTAGTCCAATATTGCTGCAGCCTTACACTCCACCAACGCAATGCAACGCCCACCTGTTGTCTCATGGAACTGGATTCAGAGAGGTTTTAAAAATAAACTTTGAGGAGAGAGAGAGCAGATTTATTTGTGAGAGAGGGGAAAATAAGGTTTCCATGGAAACTAAAGAGTTGTGTCTAATTGGTAAAAATGCTTCAAAGAGGCAGTGGAAAAAATTAAACAAAGGCACTTGTCATACATCGCCACAATACACCAATGAGTGGATGTGCTCCATTGATACATCATCTGTTTAAAGTATTTACATAGATGCAGTTGTAATAAATGCCAACATCATGAAACAGATTAGCCATATTTCTACATGAAAAAATATTACTTAGTGGTGAAGAGTAATGGCAAACTGACACACTCAGCAGCCATTGTAATTAAGTTTTTAGAGTTTATTCATAGTTCACTAAGTTGTTAAGTTCACTCAGTAATTGTGAATTTACACAGTTATTCAAAGGTCAAACAGAGATTCAGAGTTCATTCAGTCAGTCCAGCTTCACTCAGTCGTTCAGAGTTCACCTAGTGATCCAGAGGTCCCTCATTCATTCTGAAAAAATACATATTTTAAAAACCTGGAGATTTTTGTGAAGATCAAGGAAATAAATGTTGTATAAACTGCTTTTGTCTGTTCTCACATTCAAGAAACTTTTCCACTTTAATCAAATCTTTTCAGAGGGCCTTCTGTATGACCCTGAGCTGTTTAGATATTTTTTTAATCTTCCAGATGATGTTTTTAGTGACTGCAATGTTTACAAGCCTGATGCTGTTATGAGCAAAGTGTATTTTTTGCGGATTAGTACAAGCCAACATATTTCTTTGTGAACGAGCATAATGTGTTTTTTAAATGATCCAAAGCTGATACACAATCAGTTAAAGTTAACCATTAAAAACAGTTTACTCTATTAAAAACAAGGCATTCTATTTTTTTCTCCTTATTGAAATACATGTTTAGTTTGGGCTGTATGGTGGAACAGTGGTTAGCGCTGTTGCCTTGCAGCAAGAAGGTTCGACGATTGATCCCAGTCAGGGGTCTTTCTGCATGGAGTTTGCATGTTCTCCCCGTACATGCGTGGGTTCTCTCTGGGTACTCCGGCTTCCTCCCACTGTCCAAAAACATGACTGTTAGGTAAATTGGTGTCTCTCAGTTGTCCCTAGGTGTGAGTGTGTGTGTGCATGGTTGTTCGTCCTTGTGTGTCTATGTGTTGCCCTGCGACAGACTGGCGTCCTGTCCTGGGTGTACCCTGCCTTACGACCATAGTCTGCCGGAGATAGGCACTGGCCCAACCGCGACCCTGATGGATGAAGTGGGAGAAGATGGATGGATGGATGTTCAGTTTCAGAAGGAAGCTGCCCCTGGCTAGATTTTTAGTGCAATCAAGTTTTATCAATAACTTAATGTAAATGTTTTAGTCTCTCCTGAACAGTTCAGTTGTTTATAGGATCTGTGTTCTACTTGGCTCCAGTGGGAGACACATTTTACAAAATTATTTTTCTGATCTGTGGTCAGAGACTGATGAGGTTCTGGTGGATAGGAGGATCAAGCCGGAGCTGAATCCATCAAGTCTAATCAACTTGTGTTTGATCTATTTGTATAGAAGTATTCTATTTCTTTCTCGTACAAGTTTTGGTAATTATGGTTCATTTTGTTCTGCTGTGTCCTTACTCAAAAACTTTCTGTAAGACCATTTGTATTTTTGTGCATCTGATTTAGCTTCAGAAGGATCCAAAATGGGGCAACACCCATGACTGCCACTTAATTTTAAAGCAGGTCTAGAGGAGGATGAGCTTTAAATATTTGATTGAATACACTTGATTTGAATAAACTGTTTATCTATTGTGAAAAAGGCACGTAATATACTGTAAGAGTGTAAAACCTAACAATATACATCAGTATATTCCAAGTAAATATGTAAGGGATTTAGCAGTAATTATGGGAAACACTGTTATGAATAAAAGCAATGGTTGTTGTGCAACAGATTCAATGCCCTGTTTGAGCAAAAGCAGCATAACTGAAACAGTGAAATTTTATTCATTCCTATGGTCCCTAATGCCAATAATCCAAATCATGTCCAAATTTATTCTACTTTTAGGTGCAATGTTTCAATTAACAACCTCTGATTAATTTAGTGTCTGGCTAATAGCAAAACACAAATAACATATGCTTGTTGATAATTGGATCTCATTTCTGGGACTTTTTCAAACTGAACCATCTTGTACTATTTCCATTTTTTGTTACATTAATCCTGGTTGTTAAATAGTGTTAAAATGGTTTAAAATAAAATAAAAGTTCATTTTTCACAATAAATAAAATACTTCTGTCTCTTAATACACCAACGCTGTTATATTTAGAGCAAGGACAAGGCATCAATATAAAACCATCTAAGGTCTAAGTGGCTTTTATCTTATTTGGGGGATAAAATGGCTTATATTTAAAACTATCTCTTGTTTTCTACCCCAATCCTATGACAAATGTATTTGCTATGACAAACTGTTCAAAATACAACAAACTAGCAAATTCTGACAAGAAAGAGGGTCAAATATCCAGCCAGAATTTAACCAAAAGCTTGTTAACGGTTACAACAAAATGCAGTCAAGATGCAACTTGTGGGTGGATATTTAAAACAAAATTAGTAGGACTCTGTACTCATATTTTACCCTGTTTTTATAAATACCTCTTTGTAAGATGAAGAAAAAGCCTACTATCAATTTAACTTAAAAGACACAAAACCCTAAAGGAATGTTTCAAATGAATATTTAGAGGTCCTTACCTATGGTGGCATTTAATTTAATACATGTGTTCAAAATTTTGAGCAGCTGCAAAAAGCTTAGGGAAAACTAGTTACTAAATGGAAAGTCAGAAATAAGCAACATCATTCTGCTACTGGAAATGCTATAATTTGTCAAAAATGCAAGGTAATTTTTTGCTTTTTCTTGTAGAGAATGTACTTAAGGGACAAGTTTTCTTCATAACGCTGTTAGCAAAGTCAAAAAAGGTCTTTGCATATATCTCTTCAAACAAAGTTTAAAATACAAGAGAAATAAATACAATAGTTGCATTTAAAGAAATCCCTAATTTCTCTCAAAGTAGGTTTATGAATGTCCCTCATAAATCAGTTGTGTGTGCTTTAAGGATTCTTCTGAGTTGGTTAAAGTCTTAAATATATGCTCTACATCTCCACTCCCTTGGGAAAACAATAGCACTTATAAATAGGCACATAATCAGAGCTCTCTCTGTTTCTCTCTCTCTCCCACACACACACACACACACACACACACAGACACACTGTCAGGCATCAGGAGAGATACACAACCATCAGACAGGAAGGAAAGAACGACTCGGCGTAAAGACAATGGAGCAACAGGATGCAACTCTGGATGAAGACATCTCTAAGTTTACTCTCGAGCCATCTGGGTAAACGATCCTGACTAAAATGTTAGACTATTAAAGAAAAAGAAGGATGAGAGGTAGGAAGAAGGCAGCAACAGAAGACCTACATGAATATCTTTTTATGAGGATGAAACCACAGTTGGTTTTCCTGTGATTTTGGCTTCAACAACCCAAATGGTGAGTGTTTACAGCTTTTTCTTTTTTTTTTATTAAATTGATATATGTGGAGCTTCAAGCTCATGATGTAGAGGTGGCAAGCTCTCCCCACCTCTGTGAAACAAAATAAATCTTAAAGTTTTATGCTGAAGTTGGTATGTTGCATTCTACTCTAATGGATGTTATATTCAGAGTTTAAAAAAAGCTATTCCTTCTGATACGGTCTGCTTTAGCTGATGGTAAGGTTTGCAGATAGTTAACAGATTTATCTCCGAATCCTGCTTCCTTTGTTTTTGTCAGAGCAGCACTTAGCAGTAGCCTCTCTGCAATCCCCCTTGCTGTCAATTATTCCTGCAGGGGTGACCATGGATTTTCAGCACCGGACAGCTCCCCTAGCCTCATTGAAGCCATGCACGTCACGGCTACAGCTCAGTTTGCAAACAGCCTCGTCAAAACCTCAGCCTGCATTGTATGAACCCATCGACCTGGATTTAGGACTTTCTCCTGCAGGGGTCTGAAGTTAATCTTTTTTTAAAGGTTTATCTTAAATGAACTCCAACACTGAAACAGTCTAAATCTTTTTGAAATGGGTGCAAAATTAAATTAGTTTTAGCTGTCTGACTATTTTGAAAGAACTTATCTTTATGTAAACAAATCACATTGTGATGCATTAAAATGTAAACATTGAGAATGAGATGTTAAAAATTCTTTAATGCCAAGTGAATGGTATTTGATATATGAGTTTTTGAGACATCTACATCATCAGCATGACATTTTTGTTTCTGAAAAACCACACGTAGACACAAAAAATTGATAAAATAATAGCATAATTTCATTACAAATGATACAAATAACTTATCTAATTTAATTTACTTAAAATGTATGGTTTTCTTTTAATTTGTCAGAATCTTCAATGACTTCTCTTGCTTATATAAATCTGAATTTTCCTGACAGTTACAATTTTATTTAGACTTTAAAAGGTTAATTTGTTAATGAGTTGAATTCTGTAATAGAAGAACAAATCCCTTAATTCTTAAAAACAAAACAACAACAAAATGTTAATACTAAACCACAGGAAATAATCACTTATATAAGTTTAATTCAAGGTTAAGGGTTTCTTTATTTCTGTAATATAGCTTAACTTGTGTTGCAGCAAATTTCATAGGATGATCCATTTTAAATGCATGAAATAACAAGAGTTTGCTTCAGAGAAACCATTACTCTCTTGATAGATAATTGTACTTGGTTATATGTATGTTCTCGTATTTAAAATGAGTATAACTTTGGTAAGCGCTCCATCTGTTTTTCTTCAGGGATCAGGCACAGCAGGAAGCCAGTATAACACTCTTCAAAGATATGCAGGCCGCTCCTGTTTAGGAACATTTTGTACCTAATTGGAAAAAAATAACTCTTTTTTTGTTAAGAAAGATGATTAGGTTTGTCTGTGTGTGTTGGTTTTTTGAAACCGTCTGGTATTTGGCTCTCAAACATCACACAGACAAAACTAACGTCTTTCTTTCTTTCTTTCTTTCTTTCTTTCTTTCTTTCTTTCTTTCTTTCTTTCTTTCTTTCTTTCTTTCTTTCTTTCACAAATAGAAAATTCTATATTGTTTAATTCTTTTATTCATTATTATTCAAACCAACATAGCACATAACTAAATATGTGCTATGTGATTAACATTACAAATCAGTCTTTTAAATTTGAATTATTTATGTGTTAAAATGATAAATTATTAAATTATTATATTAAAGGTATGTCTTGATGAAACTAACACTGCTGCATAAATGAGGTGACTGGCCTGCATATGAGATGCTGTGTAGATTAGCACATTATATATCAGGCCTTGTTTGGTGTGCCACATTGATATTTTAAATTGTTTCCTGATAAACTATGATACAGAAATTACATATGGTCACTTGCCCCAAACCCCCAATTAGATAAGACAAGGAATGGATGGGTTTAATGTTTATAAAGCCATATTTTAAATAAAGAGTCACAGTCTGATCTGGTTACAGTACAAAAGACTTCAAAATCAAATTAATTTGTGGGAAATATTATATGTCATTTCGGGGCTTCTGACTGGATAACAAGAATGCTAACTAGAATGTGACCCTATTCTTCTGAAGGCCTTCAAAATAGCCAGACTACATCCCCTAAGATCCTTTCTGTCTATTTTAATACACTATTCCCGTGTTTTGCAAGATTTTATGAGTTGTCTATGTCAGTTGCTTCATATAATAAAACACCATCACCCAATAATACACAATAAAGAAAACAAGCCAGCAACACAGATAGAGAATACATGTTCCCATGGAGACTGCTTTATACAGTAATTAAGATTATTACTTACTGCAACTCTCTACCAGTTATCAGCTCAGGATATGGCTGTGCCACACTGGAAGAAAAGCAACGCAAATCAATACAATTAAAAGGGCTTGGAGGGAATTATACTACCAAAAACAGCAGAACAAAAGAAACAAAACAATTTCCTTTTTTGTCTTAAGTTCAATTAATAAACCAATTAGCTGAAAGAAGACATTTAGGGAGGAGCCCTATAGGATTTGATAGCATCTAGAGCCTTTTCTTTTAACTGTTACAATGAAAGGTCCAAATTTTGAGAGGTTGAAAACGTTTTTTTTTTTTGTTGTTTTTAGTTCAACAATCAGCTTGTGAAACAAGTGAAGAGGCTGAGTAACCTCTTTTGTACCGAAAAAAGAAGTTAAAGTCCTGTCCTGTAGAAATTATATTGACAAAAACTCCTCAAAGACCAGAAATTTTTGTCAGGGTTTTTCCTTTGCACTTTTATGCTGCCTTCAGGTTCCAGGGTCAGAACATGGTTGCAGGCAAAACATTTAACATTAGAAATTATTTAAATTATCTTTTAAATGATCCTGAACTAGTCAAGGACAAAGATGCCAAAAAGGTGCAAAAAGGTTTAAATAAAACATGTAAATAAGCTACAGTTGAAAACGAAATAAACTCCTAAAAAAATTAAACATAAATAAATAGATAAATAAATAAAACAGATAAAAACATTATCTAAGTTTTGAACAACAAACAATGTTACCATCCATCCATCCATCCATCCATAGTCTTCTCCAGTTTATTCTGTCAGGGTCGTGTTGGAGCGACCTTGAATGTTATGATGGATTGTTGCCATCAAAACATTTCTTAATAATTTGATTATGATTATTTTCCTTTTTTCAAATGTTTCCATTTCTGCTTTTTCAGTACCGACTTTTTTCAGTCCTCCTCTCTGATTGTACCAACTCCTACAGGGTGGAAAAAAGCTACTGGATAGTACTTAAATAGAACTGTGAAATAAACAGCTGATATTAGCTGAATAATTAGCTGAGCTATCTTCTCCGTCAGCAGGTTTGCTGCCGCCTCCTTTAAAAACACTAATTTGTCACCTGACAACTGTAGCTATAAAAAAAAAGTTGCATTATTCTGAGTGATGGTTAGTACTGCTGGGAATTCACAGCACTATTGCCGTAACCATAAATATTCATCTGTAGCCTCTCAAGGGAGAGAGGAGTAAGTCAGCTGACTGGCAGTGCTAAGCAACAGGAAAACTCCTGCTCTCCACCTTATATCCTGTTTGATCACTTTAAAAATATCCATCTTAAACATCCACCATGAAGGAAAAGAATCGACACAGCAGAGGTTTTAAACTTAGAATCACACAATATGTTGGGGACTGTACATGATTATTTCTGTCAATGCAGTAAAGGAAATATCGCTAACCTATATTTGAAATGACTAAACTCAGAAGTCTTTCCTGTTTCTTCATGCATTTGCAAATTGAACGAATATGAGGTTTCAGGCTTGGTGCCTTTAACTACAAAAAAAATAAAAAATCAGTCAGAGCAGATTCAGATAAAATAAAACTAGCTGATAAGGGATGGATTAGTGAGCAGCAGGTTTTAACATCACTAAATTAAACCAGAGATGCCAGAATCCAGTCTTCAAGATAAGGCGTTCAGATGTTTTGAATGCATCTCTGCTTTAACGCAGCTGTTCAAATAATTAGGTCCTTTGCAGGACTCTGTGAACTTGACTTCAACTGAGGAGGTAGTCAAGCTATTTAATTCTGGTTTGTTGCACCACAACATTACCTAACGTTACAGGATTCTGGCCCTTGAGGACTTGACTTTGGCATCCCTAAACTGGACATTTTATGATCCTTAGGTGTTTCCCTTGCATTCGTGGTTTTATCATTATTTACTCATGTAGTTTTATCATTGTTTAAATTATCTTCTTTAGGTCTATTTCAACCATGTTTTTTTGTTTTATTTTTTTTTTATTACTTTTTTTTCTCATTGATTAGATAGTTTCTTTGTATCTCAATTCAGCTTTATTCAAGTTGTGTGCAATTTGATTGAAATAATATTTGTTGTATGGTTAGTTTACGTTGCCATACTGATTCCGATGTCCATAAAAAGTGTATGTTTGCCTGTTCAATAATGTATCAGCTCTCTACCAAGTGCTTGATTCTTGGTAAAGATGTCAAACTTTATTTGTAAGGAAAAGACCAGATTCAGTTGAACTTATCAAACAGAAAGCTGCCAAGTTCTAAGGTTAATCTACCAGGGGTATAAAGGGTTTTGGATCTCACTCCTGGTTTGGTGTCCATATCATAGCTTTTTAAATATTCAGTATTGAGAATCTCTAGCTGAACTAATATCAGTATGTTAGATCACTACCTGTGATTAACTCAGTATCACTAGTTGTAAGACATCTGGCAGCAATTTACAATTTCTTTTTGCAATTAATTAGTGTTTTCTGGTATCCATGGCTTACATAATTTTGATTATCCTATGACTGTATTTGCATCCTCTGCAACCCTGTTAAATAAGAGACTTTAATGCCTGCTGGACAGTCCTGTCAGTCTGTATCTATTGAGCTTCTCTCTGCTCTGCTCCTCTGACAGCTGTTTGTGAAGAGGGGAGTTGCAAAGAAATCAGCAAAACATTATCTTTTAAACAAGCAATGTTGATCAAGCAGGAGAACAGATGCTTTCACAAGTTATATTGCCACATGCTTAGGTAAAACTACACTGAAATGTATTATGAGCTGAAATATCAACAAGGTATATCAAAACATAAAGGCACCAGTCTAGTGTTTTAGTTAACTTATTTTCATAATACTACTAACATTAACAGCAGCATTAAGTGAACATATTGGAGACTGTAGCTGCACATGTGAATAAATGACTGCAATTCACTGTATCGGTCATTTAAATGAAAAATGGGGTAAAAGCAAAAACTGTCAATCATTTAAAAGATAGACCAGTATCTAAATTAGTATCTAAATCACAAAAAATATACAACAGAAGGGTTTTGAAAAGCAGTTCTTTGATAAAATCAATTTCTAGTGATATGAAAAACTTAATACAAGCTTCACAAAATCGTGATGGCACTTGCTGCCTTGAGGAAGGCACAACTAATAGTTAGGTTTATGGGGTAGTTTCTTTCTCATATTGGTTCTGATGGGTTTGGAAAAGTTTTTTTCCCTCTTAGTGAATAAAATCATCATTTTAAAGCAGCTTTTGTATTTAAAGAGTTTACCTTTGTCCAATATTAACATAAGATCTTAAATATATGACTCATGACAGAAAGGCTGTAATTAAGTAAATCTGTAAAAGAAAGCTACCTTTTCATGGTACTTTATGTATACTAGAAAACTACAAAATACTTCCACTGACAGTATATCGGAGGTGGGTAGAGTAGCCAAAATGTTAAGAGTGGCAACACTTCAACATATTTAAGTAATCCAAAAGTCAAGTAAGAGTAAAACAGTATTTGGGGGGTAAAAAGGCTACATTTAGTACAACATCTAATTTACTATTGAAAAATGATGCGATCAGAGACACAAAATGTAATTAAGTTATGTGCAAATTATGTTTTTTTAAAAAAACAGAAAAAGAACACATAAAACAATCACAAAATAAATCAATTCAGACAGAAGAAACAGTTTCTGAATCAAACAGTTTCAGCATAAAGCCTATGAAACAAAAGATATGCAAAAATAACTCATAGTTCTTGTATATTTGTAAAAACAGTACAGAGTTCTTCCACTGACAATATCTACTGTTTATTTTATATTTGCATCACTTTGTAATGGCTAAGCAAATGGAAAATAACATCAAAACAACAAATCTCACTTTATCAAGAAAGACGGTTTATTTGTAGTTAAAACAAGACTGTTTGTTTATTTCAACCTAGAGAGACTGACACAGAGAAAAAGCAGCACTTAGAATTTTATTGACATGAAGAATTGAATAAGTCTTTAGCACTCGGGCCCCTGCAGAAAACATTAGTCCTGAATACAGTTGTTTAACATAAGCAGGTAGATCTGGGTTAGAGACCCCTCTTCTCCTGAGTCTGACACTGGTGGTGGAATGAAGGGGAGGCTAATGGAATAAAGGGCGAAGGAAGGTTGTCATTCAGCAGGAAAGCAAGGATGTCCTTGAGTCTGGAGCTCTAAAAAAAGCAGAGTCCTATACGACAATTTGGCTGATATGAAGATGTCCTGATAATCTGGAGGAGATTATTAGCAGGTAAAAGCCTTCCAGTTTTAATTTGCACTTAAACTTGATATAGAGAATTTTCTTTCAGTAGGCTAAGTAGCCATAAATTTTACCAAAGAAAGGGAGCTTCGTGATAATTTCACTTTAGGGAAAGTAAAAAATATGGTTCAGTAAAAGTGTTAATTGAATTACCTATTAATTAACTATACCTTTCAGTTCTAGTTATTTTATATATTCATAATCTGCTGATAAAATTATGCAACGAAGGGTGTGCAGGTGGCGCAGTGGTTAGCGCGCACAACCCATGTATGGAGGCCTTGGTCCTCGACGAGGGCGACCCGGGTTCGAATCTGGCTTGTGGTCCTTTCCCACATGTCTCTCCCCCTCTCTCATGCCCCCTTTCCTGTCAGCCTACTGTCAGAAAAACGA